>PVJX010008629.1:0-64592 GCA_004027295.1 Dolichotis patagonum
GTGTCATAATCAGAGATCGGTGTTACAACAAATAGCATAAATAAATGTATTCATAAGGCATGAGATAATAACAAGGTTACCTTGACATTATCTAAAAGTTTCAAAGTGGACAAGAACAATAGCAGATGTTGCTGAGTGAGTTAAATACTCATTTTAAATGAGGCAGCTATTTTTGCAGTATTAGACTGATTATGCTATCAGAGACACATTTTGGATGCATGTTTCATTCTCAGGAAAATATAGACTCAGTTAACCCTAAAGCAGTATCAATCCTTATAATCCCTGTGTGTTGACATGTAATCTGTCAGGAATTATTTGCTATTATCTTGTTTTTCTGTTATCTTTGGCAGAATGAAGAGTTAGAAAAGGTATCATGATAGCACAGAATCCCATTGTGAAGCATAATAAAGTGATATGAATAAAGTTATGATGTACTGCTTAATAGGGTAAAAAATGTACAGTAACTGTATAGTTTCTATGGTAATTAATTATCAGAAAAGCAGAATCAATTTTAAAACAATGCAGTGCAAGTGAACTATTAAGTTAAAATTTTGTGGCAACTTTCCACTAAATAATAGACTGATTTTTCCAAGTTACTGAATCATTATTAGAGAAATATTGTTCTCCTATTAGAGGATTATTGTGATATGTGTTTTATAGAGGAAAATACACTAAATCTTACATTTAGTTAACCTCAATTTTTCACTGTATCATTAACATTCACAGAGACTAACAAAGTAGGGAAGTGTAAAAACCACCCCAAGAGCTGTTATGTAATATCTGCTTATCCATTCTCTTTCATCTTTCCTAGTGACAATTTTGGGTGGATACTGATATCATTCCCATAACTTAACCCAATTTATGGAAATAGAAAGTGGCTATAGTGGGGTGTGGACCAAGGGCTACTTCACAAAGAAAACCCTGACTTTCAAATACTTCCCTGTAATCGCTTGTCTTATGTTGTTTTTTCTTGTATTTTGTTTTTTGCTTTTCACACCAACCATGGAACTATTTTAGAATAAAATACACTAGCAAATGTAATGTATGCATGGGGATATAGTTGTGTAGATGGTTCTTGATTTAAAATGACTGAACTAGAACGTGTTTTGTTTTGTTTTGTTTTGTTTTATGATAGAGCAAAAATAACCTTCATTCAGTATAAAATATGTTTCAAATTTCCATCTTTTCTGGGGCTGCTGAATGAAGTAAGAAAGTCTCTGATGATTCTGGGCAGTGTCAATCTGCACCTTCTTCCATCTTGCCACACATTCAGGAGAATAAATACCTTATATTGTGCTACTGAGCTACAATATTCAGTGTGATGTGTGTCCTAAGTATGTAACTGAGAGATGACATTTTCAGTTGACAATGGGTTTGTCAAGGGTGTAAACTCAATATCAAACTCAATTTACATTCATTTGAATTTCATTGGTTAAAATCTATCTCTTAAAAATAAAATAAAATATAACTCTTTTTGTATTACTTTTTTGGTGAGGGGTAATTCTAGGATCATATTTACTATAGGCTTTTTAGTAATTATTCAACCTTGTTAACTGTTCTGTATAGTAACCGTATGGCTGTATTTTAGGTCATTTTGTCCCCAATAACTTGTTGGATACAAATACACAAGAGTTCTAAGCAATAAACTGAATGACTTGGTTCCTTAAATCCTGCCTTCTAGTTAATCAGTATATAATTTGTTTGAACTCTTATTTTGTGTTTAATTCTTCAATGAAGACTTTCTATAACAATATTCCCTACTAATTTCTTCAGAATTTCAAGTTGCCACAAAATTTTGAGTAGAGTATGTTAAATCATTCTATTAAATATAATTTTTTTATTCTTTTACTACATTTTACAATGTGGAAACCAGAAGCTAAACTTCTGTCATAAGTATCATTTAATTCTGAAGCGATGTATTTGTGCTCTTTTTCAAAAACTCAGAGGAAATCCATAAATATTTTATGGTATGGTAACAATTTATTAAATGATTATAAAAATTTAAAAGATAAGGGCTACTAGACATTTCACATGTAAACTGTGTTTACTACAATAGTGTCTAAGAAGCAGAGATCCTTTTGCCATTATATTTTCTGTCAAATCATGGTTGGAATGTAAATTATTTAATCTCATCATAATCTTATTTATAAAATGAAATGAAAGTTATTTTTCTCTGCCTCTAAGAAATTTTGAAAGAGTAAAAAGTCAGTAGTATGACTTGAATGCTGTAATGATCACTTGTACTAATGTGAGATGATCATATACTACCGTAGGAAACATGAAACAACTTTAAACTCTCAAATTTAACTTACAAACTTAGGAATCTTAATTAATGTGAAGCAAATGCATACTCATCTCTGAGGAGCCATTCCCCACTCTCAACCTGATTGCAGAGTAGCAAACAGGATGCTAAGTTCACAAGAATGTTTCACAATGTAAGTGAACATGTATTAAAAGTAATACTAGGAATTTCTAGAAAACAATTATAACTTGTTCTTTATCATTAATGACTTAAAATACCTTTTCCATTTTAGTTTAATTTACTATTCTCTGAAGATTTAAAAGCAGTGTACTGTCATCCAAATGTATGCTGATTTGCCATAATTGGGCTAATTTTTAAAACAAATTTTCATGCGAGTATCATACACTTAAAATTTGTGGTAACTAGGAATAATAAATCCATTGACTCTGTTCCCTAGTTCTTATCTCTCTTCCACTTAGTTTAATGCTTAATGATTTCTTTAAATATATATATATATATATATATATATATATATATATATATATATATATTCCGTTAGCAAACATCACACTGAGTGGAGAAAAGCTGACAGTATTTCCTCTAAGGTCAGGAAAAAGATGAGTATAAACTCTCACCCCTCTCATTCATGTAGTAATAGAAATTTTAGCTAGAGCAATTAGCAAAGTGAAAGAAATAAAAGCATATAAGCAGGATGAGAGGAACCTATCCCTACTTACAGATGATTGATTTCATATAAAGAAAAACTAGAACTGATAAATTTGGTGAAGAGCAGAATACAAAGCCTCACATAAAAATATACTGCTTTTTTATATACCAGGAGCAAATTCACTTAGAAAGAAAACATAAAAACAGTCTAATTAACAATAACAAAATCAAACAAACAAAAATCCTTGACATAGATCAAAGAAGAAAGTAAAAGGCCTCTACAAAAAATAATACAATGAAATTGAAGACAACACAGAAATATGTAAAAAAGTTCATGTGTATTATCTGGAAGAATTAATATTGTTAAAATGCCCATACTACCCAAAGCAATCTACAGATTCAATGCAATCTCCATCAAAATCCTAATGACATCCATCACAGAACTAGAAAAACAGTCCTAAAGCCCATACCCAAAAACAAAAAGATTGTGAATTGCATAGTAATCTTGAGCAAAAGCTGGAGACATCAAAATATCTGATGTCAAGACAATTAAAAATCATAGTAACCCAAATGGCATGGTATTCTCTTAACAAACAGACTCACAGATCAATGGAGAGGAAAAATAAACTCACACTTCTATACTCAACCAATTCTAACAAGTGTATCAAAGGCAGACAGTAGAGAAAGAACGGCCTCTTCTATAAACAATGCTGGGAAAACTGGATACCCATGTGCAGAAAACAAAATGTGGCCCCTCTCTCTCACCTGTACAAAAGCCAACTCCAAATCAAAGTCCCATAAAGAAGACCTAAAAACTCAGAAAAGATAGGGAAAAGACTTCAAGAGTTTGGTACAAGCAATGATTTTCTAAATGGAACACCAAAAACAGTAAACAAAAGCAAAAAATAACTTAGTTACACCAAAGTTAAAAGCTTCTGTTTGGAAAAGAATCAATAGATTTAGGGGAAAAAAACTACAAAATGGAAGAAAATATAAGGGATGATCAAAATATACAGTGAGTACTGAATTTTAAAAATGCTATAGTAAGTCACATTGCCATTAATACATCTAAAAATACTCTCCCCCTCTCAGAACACAGCTGTCCCACTGTTCTTGTCACTCTCTAAAGCAGGTCTAAGGTCCTCTTTCATGAGTATCTCTATGAGTTATGATCAAAGAGTCAGTGAATACTGCTGCCGGGATTGTAAAAACATTACTGTGTGTCTTCATCTACTTCATTCATTGGTCTGGCACCATGTGACTTCTGGCTCGTTCCCAAAGTCAAAATGATCATGAAAGGGAAACAATATTGAAGCAGCCATGATGGCACAACTAAAGATCCAGAAAAGAACTTCCACAATACCTTCAGAAAATAGCAAGAACGATAGGATAGTAAAGAGGAGTAATAAAGAGGAAGAGTAATGACAGTGTGTATTTTACCAAAATAAATATTTTAAAATTTAAGGTTCACCATAGATTTTAATCGTACCTCATATTTGTCAACTTCCTTCATCCTGAGGGAAGGTTAGTATCTAGAGTACATAAGGAACTCAAGAATTTAACAAGATAAACCCAAGTAACTCAATTAAAATGGGAAAGTGACCTGCACAGTCACTTCTCCAAAGTAAAAAATGCAACCGACAAACAAATATGTGAAAAAATGTTTAATATAATCAGCTATTGGAGAAATGCCGATCAAATTACAATATCATCTCACTCTAGTTAGGATGACTATTACTGGAAAAAAAACCCTAAAAATAACAAATCTAAGGTGAAGACATGGAGAAAAATGAATTCTTTTGCACTGTTTATGAGCATGTCAACTCGTATAGTTATTATGGAGGACAGTATGGAAGCTCTTCAAAAACAATATCACGTTATGCAGCTATCCCACTTCGTGATATTTGTTCTAAGGGAAAGAAATCAGCATAACAACGAGATACCTATAAGCCACATCTATTATAATACCATTCACAATAAATAATGAATATGGAATCATCTTCAGTGCACATAAATACACAAATGGACAAAGAAAATGATATATTTACACAATCATTGGAGTGTTACTCACCCATAAAGAATCGTATTCTGTTATTTACAGCAAAGTAGATGGAACCAAAGGGCTTTACATTAAGTGAAATAAGCCAGACACAGAAAGACAAGTAATACAAATTTTTACTCATTTATAGAAGCTATTGAAAATTAATTTTAAAGTACACCAGGGATTACTAGAGATTGCAAAGATGTTAGGGAATAGGAAAGGGGAGTCTGGATTTGAACCATGTATACTGTGTGGAAATGTCATGCTGAACTCCATCAATTAGTACATTAGTGCATTCGAAAATTCAGTGAGAGAGAATGTTTATACTAGAAAATGATCCATTATTCATCACACAATGAGAACTAAATAGAATTATTTTTCTTTTGTCAGTTGGTAAATAGTATTTACTATAGATAAAGTTTAGCATTACTGTTACGACAAATATTTTCTTCTGATTATGCAAATGACATGAGTTTAGTGGGTTTTTTTCAGCAAAAGTCTCAGGAAAAATGTCAGATCAATAAATACACTTAGGAGGGTTCTGTGCTTCCTCATACATGCCAAACAGTGAGAAAGGGATTTCTGCCTAGAGAAGCAAGCAGGAAGTTTTCCAAGAAACTCCCAGCAAAGATCGCCCAAGTCTTACTGGCCATCAATGCATATGAGAATCTTTTCAGAACCCAGCACCAGTACAGGCTCAGAAGTTTGCTACCTGGCTGACAAGAACCAGACCTACCTTGGAGCTATAGATAATTCCAACTTTCCTTGAGTGAACAGGGCTTTGGGGAAGAAAAGTGAGTATCCAAACAAACATTGAGTCCTCTCTTGAAAAAATTTAAGAGTTTGCTAACTGGAACTTATTTCATCAACTGTCTAGAGCTTTAAATGTATTCTAGTTATGTAAAAGTGAAAACAACCTTAAGGTATTATTGTGATCATCTTTGTTTTACGGACAAGGAAATTAAAACACAGAAAGTTACTTGCAAAAAAGAGAAAGAAAAGAAATAAAAAGAAAAGAAATAAGAAAAGAAAGTGACTTGCTATGGTTTTACAGTTTTTGAGTGGCAGAACTGAGATTGACACTTGGACATCTAGCTTATAAGATTACTCCTAACTACTCTGCCTTACAGTTTTTATGATGCCACTACATCACTTCACTTTGAAGTCTGTGGTGAAAGACCCAGGATTTGTAGATAACATAGAGCTTTAAAGTGAACCTTAGCCTCTTATGTTAGGCTATTTTACCTCATAAAAAATGACTTAACCTTTCTGAATATAAATTTTTAATCTTTAAAGTGAATTAAACAATCATTATTACATGAAGATTATGAAAATGATAAAATAGTGCTCATTTCCCTGCCATACAGGAAGTATTTAATAAATGGCAGCTATTGCTATTTTTTCTGGGACATATATATTTCATATTTAGACAATCGTAAATATTAAAAATATATATAATCTATTTCTTTATCCTATTAATCATATAATACAGTGGTACCTTGCTTCATAAATTTCTTTCCACAATTCTGGTCACATACCAAATATGTTGCAAATTGAATCAAATTCAGTGGTGAGGTTCAATATTGACATTGGGAAATTTGATTTGGTTTACAACCAGAATCAAGGTACCACTGTGTATAATCCCTTCAAGTGATATGAGATAAAATTTTATTAAAATATTTTCCTAAAATTTGATCTATATCACTAAATATGAGGAAAACTGTGTATAAATACTATGCATACCATTTCTCAAAAATGTTGCTTTAAGCTAAATAATCTAAAAGACAGTTGCATCTGAAAGTACCTTGAACATTAAATTTCTCTCTGAATTTTGAGATACTAAATGACTTCAGCCTGCTCCTTAATGTTGGCACTGCACCAAATTTTCAATCTAGTGTGAATCCTGCCAAAATGCCTAAGAAATACAAGCTTACAAATCTGAGAACAGTCTGGCAGCACTTAGTGATCCCAAGGACCTGACACTTTGTGTCTGGAAGTTTCTTCCACAGGTACATCCTGGAAAGCCATTGCAGCTGTGTCTGGGGACCAGGGAATGATGGGAACTCTCACTGTTTATCTCTAGGGGAAGAGATGAAAGAAAATGTATGGTACAAATAGTCTATGAGCTATGCACTGGTCAAAAGCTATGCTCTCTATATATGAGTAGAATACAGGTGAGCCTAAAGCTACCATGCTGAGTTACCCATTAGCCAGGATTACAAAAATCAACACTCAAAACTTAATAGTGTTTTTATATACCAACAAGGAACTAGATGAAAAAGAAACTAGGAAAACAATTCCATCCCTACAAGCTTCAAAAAAATAAGGAAACAAAAGCATAGGAATAAATACAACCACGAAAGTGAAAAAAATGTCTCAATGAAAATTACAGAGCACTGAAAAAACAAATTAAAGAAAGCACTAGAAGATGGACAGACCTCTCCTGTTCATGGGTTGGCTGAACTGATATTGTTAAAATATCACATTATGAAAAGTGATCTACAGATTCTATTACTATTGAAATTTGAATGACATTCTTCACAGAAACAGAAAAAAAACCCTAAAATTTGTATGAAAACACAAAAAGCTCAGAATAGATAAAGCAATCTTAACCAAAAAGAGCAAGGCTGAGGTATTATGATACCTGATTTTAAACTATACCACAAACTCATAGTAATGAAAACAGCCCAGCATTGGCACAAATATAGACCAATAAACAGAACAGAGGGCTCATAAAAACAAACACATGAAGAAACACCTCATGTAACTACAACCATCTGACACTGGACAAATAAAGCCAAAAATATATGTTGCATAAAAGATAGCCTCTTTAGTAAATGCTTCTAGGAAAACTGGATATCCACATGTGGAAGACTGAAATTAGATACCTATCTCTTATATTGTACAAAAATCAACTCAGAATATGCCAAATAGCTAGGTATAAGACCTGAATGTTTGAGGTGGACAGAAGAAAACACAGGATACCCTCAAAACCACATGCACAGGCTTCCTGATTGGACTCCAATAGTACAGAAAATAATATCAAGACAACATATGGGTCAACATAAAATTGAAAGATTTCTGCACAGCAAGGGAAAACACTCACAGAGTAAAGAGGCAGCCTGCAGAATGAGGAAAAATATTCTTTGCCAATAAAAATCTGTTACTTTTACAACAGAAAATATTCAGAATATATAAAGAACTCAAAAAACCTCACATCACAAAGTCAAGTACTAGTCACTAGCCAAGTAAATGAAATGAAAAGGCACTTCTTAAAAGACAATGTAGAAATGGCCAATAAGTTTGTGAAAAAATGTTCAGTGTCTTTATCCTTCGGGAAAAGACAGCATCTCACAACTATACCGAGATTCCATCTCTTCCCAGTAAAAGTGGCTGTTGTCAAGAATACAAAAAACAGTACACATTAACAAGGATGCAGGAGGAAGAAAGGAAACCTGCTACATTGCTTCCAGAAATGTAAATAAGTGTAGCTATTATTGAAATCAGAAAACGAAAAACAGAGCTACAGTTTGATGTTGATATACTATTCATCAGAATATACCTAAAGGAATTAAAGTCACTGTACTATGGGAATACCTGTGTACAGATTTGTTACAGCACAATTGGCAATCGCCAAGATATAGAGCCTACCTCAGTTCCCATTGACAGATGAATAACAAAATGCAATGTGTATATACACAACGGAGTATTATTCAGCCATAAAGAAGAATGGAATATGGTCAATTGAAGGAAAATGGATGGAAATAAGAGATAATCACATTAAGGGAAATCAGCTACATCAAAAAGAAGTATTGCATTTTCTCCCTAACATTTGGAATCTGAAAAAAAAAAGGTGACATGAAATTAAAAAGGAGAGTTTTATTAGGCAAAAGGAAAAGAATAAGGGGCAGGAGAGAGGACAGTAAGTGAAAGTAAGGTGGAATGGACACCATCAAAAGGTATTCAAAGAGACTCAGTGTCGTCAAAATCAATAGGAACTAATAAAAAAGAAACAGAGAACAATCAGTGTATCTGTTGCAGACATTGTTTTCGTGATTGTAAGTTGAGTGGTACCGGAAAGAGCATGTGGAGTCAAAGGATGCTTGCTTCTTACTGTTGAGCCTTGTTTTGTATTCTGAAGACAAGTCTTATGTATGTGAGTTGCAAATATTTTCTTCCAATATTAACTGGTCCTTTTTATTTTCCATTTGTCATTAATCATTTGTCATTTGTCTTTATCTCTAATCTTTTTCTCATCCTGATGTCTTCTTTCTCCTTTCCTTCCTCTTTCCCTTCTTGCCAACCTGCCCCATCTCTCTTTCTTGTGGAACTGGGATTGAACTCAGGTCTGCACACTGAGTTACATACTTAGGCCTTTATTTTTATTTTGAGACAGGGTCTTGCTAAGTCCCTAGGACACCCATGCTAGGATCAAACTTTGATCCTCTGCCTCAACCTCCCAAGATGCTGGGATTACAGGCATACGCTACCATGTCTATTTGCAAACTAGATTTTTAATGGACTTTTACCATATTTAAACACACCTTGCGACTGAGGTAGGGTACGTTAACCTCTGTAACTAAAGCATTTATGAAAGTTACTAGATTCTGATGCAATTCTTTAAGATATCTTTTTGTTACCCCTGATGAGGAAACTGTCCACTGGTTACACTTACTAACAGTATTTTACATTCCTATATTGGTACCATAACAAGGATTCTTGAAGAAGGACGAAGCTGAAATTGGAAGAAAGCCTTGTCTGACTCTTTGCTCCCTCTCCCTCATAAAATGTCTTGGAAAGTCTTAAATCAAAGATAAGACCTGTGTCTCACTTAACACTGTCTGTTAAAAATTAAACAATGTACATGGGAGATGTATGACAACTGGTGGAGAGAAAATGTTTACATTTAAATATTGATGCTGAAGCAACAAAATTGGGTATTTCAGGTTATTTTAAATAAATTATTTATTTATTCTATGAAACAACTAGGTTAACACTATACTCCAGAAGAATAATTCAGACAGCATAAATAAACTACTAATAATATAAATTAGTTAGACTTCATTAATTTCCATGGGAACCCTTTAGGACCATCAGTTGTAATTCTGGAATCATGTAGAACAAAAATTACATTGCCTTTGTTAAATGGTGGGTCAACAGCGCTTGGGAACAAAATACTGAAGCATGAAAACCAGCTTCTACCTAACAAGCAATGTATTTTGTATAAGGTATTTTTTCAACTATAATTTTTTTGTTGTTTTTTGGCAGTAGAAGACCTTTGCACTGAGCTACCTCTCATTTTTATTTTTGTTTTTTATGCCTCACTAAGTCCCTAAGTTTCCCAAGCTAGACTCAAACATGTAATCCTCCTGTCTCAGCCTCCAGACTGCTAAACATAGTAGGCAGCAAATAAATTCTTCCTACTTTCTTTAAATTATGAAGTAAAGGCACTGAAGCTTCAGTAGAATGCATTTCAGAAGAAGGAAACAAAATAAGCTACGTAGGCAACTCTTTGGTTTGGCAATTCAATGCTCCTGGAACCTTGGTTCAGAGACATGACTATTTGATTCTTATCCAAAAGTTAGGTAAGACATAAAGCATCAAATAGCGAGATTTGAAGTGGACAATTAATTAATACTTATTGGCGGATCAGAAATCCCACCAACACAGCCATGCATGGTGCATATACATGTATCGAACCACATAAAGATTTTTAAAGTTTTTTTAAAAGCTTTAAAGAATATTTTTAATGTATTATCCTTACTACACATGACTTGTGGCAATGAATAACTATCATTTCCTTCTTGTCCAGCCCCTGTGGAAAATAAAATTACTTGCTATATAAAATACAGGTTATCAGCAATATTGCTAATTAATGGTGTAGCTGCCAAATTCCAAGTCACATTCTGACAAAGACTATGATATAATGTTACTCCATAACATTTCATCCATCAAAAGCCAAAAAATAACCAACTCTCAGTATTTTCTTTGGATCAGCAATGCAATTTAATAGGGGCAGTTAAAATAATTAAAGGCCAGTAACCAGATTAAAAAGTCTTAGTTTGTAATTTTTTTAAAATAAAAAAGGATATGTACTAAATGATCTTTGAGTTGAATCCAAAGTATGGAGAAAATCCCACCAGTCTGATAAAAAGACCTTCAATGGGAATTTAATGAGTACTTACCACTGCCCTGTGATACAATGGGGCTGACTGCTATGAATTTACAACACTGATATTATTGTGTGTGAAGGTATGGTCAGCTATTTCAAAGAAAACAAGAGACATTATGGTAGCCACTGTTGATGTCCTGTTGTCTTGTTTTGAAGTCCTATGTTGCTTGCATTGTTCTTACCTGATTTGCTTTGTTCTGTTTTGCTTTATTCTCTTTAAAATAAAAAAAAATTAAAAAGAAAGAAAACAAGCCAATTTAAAACAAAAGACAAAAGCTCAATGGCTGAATATCAACTATGAAAGAAGATTTGAGGATAAGAACTATGTGACTCGTCTATTAGAAGGCAAGCCAGAAGGGAAAGAGTGAAGAGAACATATTTCCCTTCCACGCACACTTAACTAAATTAGTGCACAAAAGGCAACTCTTTATCCAACCAATTGTTTAGAACACGAAAGTTTAGTGCAATGAGAAATGATACCGGTCAGCTTGCAGTTTGCAATTGTCAACAATCAAGAGGAAATTGATACTAAGAACATACAAAATTTATTCTACTTAGACTTAGGGTCAGAGGAAGAAAATCAATGGAGTCATGATTGATGCAGGACAATTATTCATTTTACTAACTGAGAAACTAGTAAGTAGTTAACAGTATCCAGGCAACTGGAGTGATATAAGCAATATTGGGTTGGTAAGCATTAAGTCATTGGTACAATTTTTTTAAAAAAAGAACAAATGTGTTAAGAAAAGGGGGGTGGCAATTTCATGCTATCTAGATTATTCTGTGCTAAAACACAACAATCTCATCCTTTTGGAAACAAAAATAACCACTATAAGTATCATCATTTAGATGGCTATTGTGATCCATCATAACAGAGACAAACATCCTCAAAAATAAGAATGACTGCTCCCCAGAAGATAAAGCTGTGTGCTGAATATGAACACAGATCAGTATTACATGCTTACTATTACATGAGCTAATATTACATATTCCATGGGATTCTTTCCTACCAGGGAATTGTTTCAAACCACAACTATCCCAATTTGTCACAGCACCATAGCCTATTAACATTAACAATTTAAGAGCACCGCACCTTTGTTTTGCTTCAGCAATTATATAAGTAACCCAACAGTACTCATTGTTCCTGCTGGGCTGGCTCAATATTCTTTGGTATTCATCATTAACTCATAACATGCTAACTTGGAAAGTTAGAAAACAAAAAGAAAACATTACACATTTATGGGAGAAATGAATTTTAATTTCCGTGAAATACATGGAACCATATAATAGCAATGTCGAATATTAAAATTGGAGTCAGTTTATTTTGCCCTTTCAGGAAACTAGTTTTGACTTAGTCAAGAGCGTAGCTCTAGAAGACAGACTGTACGAGCCTGCTTCCCCCTTGTGTGTCATCAGGCTTTTTACATAGTGTTTCTGTGCCTTAATTTCCTTCTCCAGAAAGTATCAAAAGCACCTACATAGTAAAGTTGTAAAGATTGAGATATATATATATATATATATATATATATATATATATATATATATATATATTTTAGATCAGTGACTGGCCCTAATTGAAGCTTGAAACTATTTGCTATTTTATTTATCATCTTTCTTTCGAGTGGGTTTAAATTTCCTAAATGGCGTTAGGAGGTTGTGATGTGTTACATTTATTTGCACAAGTCAGGTTCTACTTCACATTCTCCCGACTATCTGCATCTTTATCTTTCAGAGTTTGTAGTTTGGGGCTCTGTCTGTAACCCCAGATAGGAGCACATTTCCTGCACTTGACCTTGACAGAATAAAAGGTCAGCAGAAGTATTTGGGTTGGTCCATTTGGCCTGATTTTCACATGCTGCCCTTGGAAGTTTGTTATATCTCAATATATAGGATGCTGAGCACCTCCTGACCAAACGGAGACCTTATTACATATCCATGCATATTCCTGGTTCACCCCATGTCAGAGATCCCTGCAATGCGTCCCCAGCTTCCTGAGAAGTGTTACGGTGCACAGTGAAAAGAAAGAGCAAGAGACAAAATGGCAGTGCAACAGGGAACTGGAATGACCAGTTGTTCATGGGAGCACAAAAGGCCACAAAGCAGTCGGAACCTCAGTATTTACTAATCACATGTATGGCAAGGACAGTGGATAAAGTGTAGTGAGCATTTACGGAAACACAATGACTATTATGGAGGGCTAGTAAGAAGAACAAAGCATTCTTGCAATGATGAGACAAGGGGTAGTAAGGCCACTGCAGTTGCCTCAGGGGAAAGTGTTCACTATATTGCTTTAAAGATCCTTAGTTTCTTCATGAGGTCTTATCTTGACCTGTGAGCCACACAATATCACTAGCCATAGGGATTTAGCTGTGACCAGAAGAAAGCAGGGAGTTTCTGCATTTCAATCTGGCTGTCAGAGCAGGACCAGGATGGCCTTGGACAGACCCTAGACTCAATTTATAATCTGTGGTTTCCAACAACCCCAGAACTTCTGAAACATAATCTACAAGAGTTACACTCAGGAAAATATTTTTATGAGCACACTCTAAATTGTTCAAATGCAAACATAAATTTGAGAGCCACTGATGAAATTGTTTAGAATATTTTAATGTTCACTCTCAATTCTTTTGCTTATTTTCACCTAAGTATATATTTACATTCTCTCTTCATGCTTTTTGTCTTAGTTACCTTTCTCATTGTCAAGACAAAACACCAGGCACCCCAAGTTAAAGGAGGAAATGTTTATTTGGCTCACAGTTTATAGAGCTTTCAGTCTATAGTTGGTTCCAAGGCAGGATGCGATGGCAGAGTAGCATCACAGAGGAGAAACTGTCCATGGCAAGCAGGCAGGTGAAAGCACATTAGCCCTCTTTCTGTCTCTTATATTTTATGAAGGCTACCCACACTAGGGTGCGTAGAGCACTCAGACCCTTAATGCTAGCTAGGACTATGCCAAACCAGTCAGTGGACTGATACAGTAATTGCACACCCTTGATCCCAGCACCATATACTCTACTTACAGCCACTTCAGAAAAGCACCACCTATGACGGCGTGACTGCATGAGGTTTTTGGGGACCATCTAGGCACAAACTGTATCGTTCTGTTCTTGGCTCCCAAACACTCCTGCACATCCCTTTGTGCAAAAGGCAGTATCGCTCTCTTGAGAGTTGTCAAAGTCTTACCACTTTTAGCATTGCTGAAAAATCCAAGTCCAAAGTTTCCTCTGAGACTTATGGCAAACTTTTAGATGGAAATCACTTTACCTACGAAAAGAAAGTTAAACATTTCCAACATACAATGTCACATGCTAAACATTACCATTCCAAAAGGTACAAATAGGGGATAGAAGAGAATGGGAGCAAAGCAAGTCCAAAATCCAGCAGGGAACGTATTAAGTCCTGTAGTTCCATGTCTAGCATCCAAGGCAACGTGTGGCAAGATGTGAGCTCCAAAGAACTTGCATGCCTCCACTCCTGCAGCACTGTGAGTGCTTGTAGTGGCCATGGTTTCTCTCTTGGGCCAGCACTGCTCTCTGCTTGTAGTTTTCCTCACATGACCCATGTTCCTGGCTTATCCAAACTGCCATGCACTTTTGGCTTTACATTCACAGCTTCACACACTGACCTCTGAGGGGCATATTACCTGGCCTCCCAGGTACTGTGAAATCTGGGTAGAAGCCCTCTTGAGCCCATAGGATCCCTGTACTTTGCATGTTCATAAAACAAGTAACATGTGGATGATACAAGGGTCTGCTACCAATTGGAGCAATAACCAGGTTTTCTTCTCCTTTGGCTGTAGGGGTTGAGTGCTTGGATTATTGAGCATTCTGAACCCAACCAATCTCAGGGAACAAATTTACTAGGCCTCACCATTCTATAACATGGTGCCCTGGGGATTCATTCACAAAGTAGAAGTGCATCATAGAGGATAAACAGTTCATTGCAGGCAGAAAACAGCAAAACCAAGCAAGTGACCAGTAGCAAAGGACTATAGCAGTTTTTACTGTCCCTTTTATAGTCTGTCTGGCACACCCAGTTTAGGGCAGGTGCCAAACCAATCAGTGGACTGATTTAGTAATTACACATCCTTGATGCCAACACCACACATGCTAGATCCAACTACCTCAGGAAAGCATTCCCTGCAAGGCCTCCGGAGGATATCCAGGCACAAGTCGTAACACTTTCCCTTCATCTTCAAGGTTATGTATGAAGGAATGCAGAGTGCTTTATTTAACAAAAATAATTCAATATGATTCTTGAGATTTTAATAATAAATTAGTTGTAAGCTTTAGAATATTATTCACAGTAATATGATGACTTGAATAGTTTTCTACGTTAAGCAATATATTATCTAAACAAGTAGAAAACATAGCAATTGAGGTAGTATAAAATATCACAAAGTTATGCAAACCCATCAGCATGTCTGCACATATTAAGTACCACTAACACCTCTACTCACTGCACTAAGCATGCTACCTGCATTCAAATGCATGTTACATGCATGCATTTAATTGTCTCACAAGAGGAAAAAAAACTAGTATATACGAATGAGGAGAACAAGATTTAGACATCTGAAACAACTGTTCTAGAATCACCCAGAAAGAGGAAGTCATCCTTATCTGGAATAATGTTTGTGTTTTATGACTCCTAATAATTGTCTTCTCAATGTTATAATGTGCTACAATTATATTTTTAAAAAGTGTAGATATTTAAAAATAGGCCATGGGCATTCATTCAGTGATACATCATATAATGAATATATATCTTTTCTTCAATGAAGTATTTCATAAAATTAGGAGTATAAAAATATAAATATACAAGTATAGAGAGAATGGTGATATAAAATAGTAATCTAAACATAGCAACAGAGGGTGTTTTTTTTACCATAAGAGGGGTTAAAATCATTGCAAAAGAAGAAAATGTGTAGTATCACCACAATAATGAAAAGGTGGGAAACGGAGGTACCAGGAAGTAATTAGATACAGGATAGAAGTAGTGGAATGGCCAATATTTCTAAGTGAGGGAATTGATCCATAGCATTTCTGGAAAGTGCATCTAACTTTTTTATAGATTATGATACGCATATAAAATAAAAATATTCATGAGGCATTTAGGGCAGTTCGCTAGCACCTATCATATTTGATCAAACATATAATAATTTTCTTTATACCTAGTAATTATAAGAAAAATACAGAGTGGTAAGTAGAACATTAAATACTAAATATCTACAAAATTTTCAAAAATATGGGATATTTTCCTGGTGGTTATAGGGATTGATATTATGGCTACAAACATACTAGGTAAGAACTCCACTACTGAGTTAAATCCTCAGCCACAAGAATGTTAATTTTTAATAAGAACGAGCCTGCTACTCTGAACAGCACTTTTTATATAAAGTATTCTAAGTAGTATTTTTCATTTAAAAAGCTTCATGAAATTATTTTTAAAAATGTAAAGAATCAGGGGAAATACTGAATTAATAACTTGTTCTTTGATGCTTTTAAACCAATTACTAAAAAATATTTTAAATTAAAAATATTTACTTCAACTCTTTATTTGCTTCTTGGTCCAAATTATATAATGCACCATTATTGGAAGAAAAAAGTTCTCCACTAGATTAAAGCCATATCTTGTATTAAAATGATAACATAACATCTTCCTTTATTTAACAAATGAAATGTTAGCTGACTATCATTGTTCGAACAAAATTTAATTCTACCACTAGCATATCTCACAGAACTAGATAAAACATTCTTAAAATTGATTTGAAAACAAAAGAGACCTAGAATACCAAATGCAATTCTGGGCAACAAAGACAGGGGGCATCACAATCCCTGACTTGAAATTATACTACAAAGTTACTGTGATTAGGTCATAGTAGTACTGGAAAAAAACAACAGATCAATTTTATGTTTGTTGTGATTTCAGAAAGGGTCTGTACAATAAATACTTGGTCCTAGAACTTCAAAAATGCTTTAGTTTTGCTACTATGGCATATTTCTCTCAATGACCTCATGTTTCAGTTGTGCTTTACTTGTAGTTGTATCTATTTTGCCTGTTTATTTTAGCTGAATGCATGTATTTTATCTTCTATATCTATGACAGTTTCCCAGGACTACTGAAATGTTGTACCACCAACTAGGTGGCTTATCCCTCCTCCATATTTCTAGAGGTGAGAAGTCCAACATAAAGGTGTCATTGGGGCCATACTGGCTCTGAACTTTAGGGGAGACTTCTTGCTTGCCTGTTCTAACTTGCAGCCAGCCTTGGAGTTCCTTGGCTTAGGGCTTCTTCACTCTATTGTTATAAAATAAAGCTTTTCTCTCCCCCTCTCTCTCTCTCTCTCTCTCTCTCTCTCTCTCTCTCTCTCTCTCTCTCTCTGTGTGTGTGTGTGTGTGTGTGTGTCTATCTGTCTGTCTGTCTTCTTTCTTCTTATAAAGCCATTAGCCCTTGTATTTAGGGAACAACCAAATCTAGTACAATCTCAACTTCGTTCATCAGCAAAGACTGTATCTCTAAATAAAGTCACATCCACGGGGGCCTGTTGGTAGCTCTTCAACACACAGCACATTCCCAAACATTTTAGCATCCAAAGATATATTAACATCAACCTTTACTGTATTTTAGTTGGTAAATTTTCCCAGTGTCTGCCAGTTGAAGAAGAAATGTTTTGTGAAGGCATGAGAACAATTTTTAAAACCAATACCACCTTAAGCTGAGGGTGACTGTTCTAGAATCTCCCTTTTTATGTTATCGAATATTAGTTTTCACAATGTGAATAGCTTTGATTGTTCACATTCTCCCATATAAAGTTGATTTATGAATAAATATCAAAGGATGAATACTTATTTCACAGTACAAAAAGTGAATTTAGAGAATTTTAGCATGTGTTAAAAACAAACTAAATTATCAATCTATTTTTTCATTCATGATAGTAATAAGCTGGTTGCTAAGGTCTGAGTGTAAAGTTTACTTTGGAACCTCCTATCAGTAGCTCAATAGCTCAAATTCATTATACCCTGGGAAGCTAGCAGGTTTATTGTAAAGTTTACTGTATCTATGTGCTTCATGTCAAAATGATAAGCACACCACAAAATAAACTTTGTGGGTCCTAATAAAAGTCATCTTGTGAACAGGTGTTAACTTAGAAGTACAGTTAGTACATAGTTTCATATTACACTGAAAAGAGTATCTTACTTAATTAAAAACAACTTTGCCTCAGATTATCCAAGTAACTACTTTCTGCTTTATATCTTTATTTAAAGCTTTATTTCATCAAAGGAAAAAGTATGTGTACATGGATGTACACACACACACACACACACACATATATATATATGCATATGTACATATTCTTTCTGATTTTCTAAATTCCTGTTCTAACAACAGCAGTCTACTCTCAGAAAAACTAATATTTTTACTACTTCTTTGTTGCAATACTAATAACACCTAATTATCAAATTAAGACTTTTAATATTAACCTATTTTGTTCTGCTTTCAAAAGTTTCTCATTGAGTCCTTTCGTATTTCATAATGGTGGCGTTTGCCCTTATTTTGCTTTGAGTATAAAGCATAGGTTAGGCTCTCCACATCAATGTTTTAAAATCCTTGACAGCAGCCCTGAGACCTATACAACTACCAAGCCTCTCTTGCCTTGTATGGCTGGTCCATAGTAGGTGGCAGGCACATGTTTCTGATTGTAGGAGCCACACACTGGCAAGGTGACAATGGAATTTTTACCTGTTACTACAAAGCACCTTCTTAATTCTGTGAGTGTGGAGTCGGGAGTGGAGTCTATCTTCTCAGGCATCTCTAGACTTGTTCTGAGATGCCCTTGGCATGAGGACAGAAGCACCCAGGATGGTACTATGATTTTTTAAGTAAAAATAATTTTTACTTCAATTGGAGTCCAGGTAAGAATCAAATGAGGTGACTGGGGAGGAGTTTAATGAAGAATGATTTAGAAAGGAATGGAGAGTTGAAGGAACACAAGAAGGAATCCCTTGCTCTTGGGTATAAAAAACCAGCACAGTGAAAAAATAAATAAATTAATAAAAAATAGAACACAAGACAGGGTTGTGCCTGCCAGGGAGAGGGCTGTTATCACCTCTCGCTTTGCGGGGCAGGTCAAAGGGTAGTTACAGACCCTGAGCACACTTTTCAGGAGGAACAGCAATCCATGCCTGCAGACTGCAGCCTTACTCTCCAGCTCTCTGCATCCGGGTCCTGCAGATATCTCTGCTGGTCAGACCCACCAAGAAGATGGCGGAAAATGCCACTAAGGAAGTCACAAAACCGAGCAGAAAGAGGAAAAAAGTAGATTTCATGGGACAAACCATGCACATTTGGCAGGTTTTTCTTCCGTTTGTGATTTGAAATATAAACAGATATCAAGGATACAGAAAACTCTTTCAGGACACTCTAAAAGATATTTATGAGCACAGCACAGGTTGAAACTAATGCTAAGACTTTCTCCTCCAGAACACCTAAAATCGGTATTCCCGAACTTCCCCCCATTGTTTTTTTTTAAATTTTTTTATTGTAAAGAGAATAAAATCAAACCAAACAACAACAACAAAAACAGAATAGAGCCAATCAAAACAGTGAAGGCAATACAGGAGTTCAAATCAAGATAACAGGACACCAACAATGGCTACTATAATTGTTTTCATAGAGCCTATTATGTGCAAGTACTGTGTGACTCTTGCAGAGACAGACAGGTCTGCTGACCCTGTGCAGCTCGCATATTAGAGAGGATGTGGACAGCCATAATTACACAGGTAAGCAAATGACTAGGTGAGACGCTCACGGGGCCAACAAACACAGAAAAAAGTACTAGCTAACTGTGTGGGCCATTTCGAAAATGAGCATGAATCTTTCCTGTGAAAAGAAAGCTAGAGCAAAAGCAGAAGGCAACTTAACTTTCCTCAAACACTGGTTAGTGGCTTATAAAAATAATTTAATGGACCTAAAATGACATTTTTAAATGAACAGGATACAACTGTTTGGAATGCATTATACACGCTCAGCAAGAAAGAATCGTGTGAAACTCTTTCACTTGCATGTCTATGCTATGGGTCATAAATGTGTGGCATTGACAGAATAAGAAACCAACAAGAAGCAAGCCCTAGCCTTTTCCCATGAGTCAGTACCATTCACAGACTGTGGGGGGAGAGAACAAGAAATCAACAAGAAGCAAGACCCCTCTCTGCACACCAGCACCATGCACAGGCCACCTCCAGCCAGGGCACAGCCGGACCCCAGCCCTTTCTTGTTGGGAAACGAGCCAGAGCTACCCTCCCCCCATCAGCAAACAGCTGACCCTGAGAAACACAGGCTGCGATGATAGCTATTGAGGTAACATGCAATTTGATGCTTGTGGTGCTTGATGTTTCACTGACTTTGTTGGTCCAGGGCCAGTGGACTGATCATCTATTCAGAGGATCACGGTACGCAGTATGGCATCTATGGGGGATCTCCTTCCAAAGGTGGCAGCCATTGTTAACTCCCTATTATCTTGTTTTGAAGTCCTGTATCATTTTTATTATTTGTTCTTTTGGGTTTTATTCTGTTTCGTTTTGTTTGATTTTGTTATATCTGATGGGATAGGCAGCTATTTCAAAGATAGAAAGATACACTATGGTAGCCATTTTGGATTTACTGCTGTCTTGTTTTGAAGTCCTTTATTGCCTTCATCTCTTTGTTTTTACTGGTTCTACTCTGTTCACTTTTGTTTGATTTCTACTACGCCTGAAGGTACCTGCAGCTGTTTTGAAGACAAGAAGAAGCATTATGGCAACCATTGTTGACTTCCTATTTTTGAAGTCCTGTGTCACTTACACTGGTTTGTTATGATTGGCTTTGTCTTGTTTTATTTTGTTTGTTTTTACTCTCTTTAAAAGAAAAAAGAAAGACTGTACAGCATTTTCCGTAGGTAGATAGTAATTTAATGCTGCAGAGTCTAATGTGACTTCCACTAATTCTTCCCTCCAAAACTTCTGCTGTGCTCTCTGGATCCAATTGCAAACACATAGCCAACTCTCCCTTTTCAATAACTTCTCTTCTTTTTCTAAATGCAGTCTTCCCGATCTCATGTTTTTATACAGTAAAACCTGGTGTCTGCACCAGCACTTTGACCCTGTCCTCTCATTACAGTAGGTGAGGTATTCTTTTCCCTACTTATATCATGTGTCAACCATCATTTATTCCCTGGTCCCATCCCAGCATCCTCACATCATCCTCCTCCTTCTCCAAGTCAAATCAGTCTGATGAGGAGGTTCCTTCCCATCAACACAGACTTACTGCCAGCAAATGGACTCCTTTGGCTCTTCTGGTCTTTTTAATGACAGAGTCTGAAGATTGTACCAATTCAATCCTCCACTAAATAACTTTACATTCTTTATGCAATACCCAGTGGTAGAATTTCCATCTCTTTCCCTACTTTAAAACTATGCCTATCAAAATGCTGCATTTCCAAATTCCCCGGGGCATCTCTGTGAAACCTCATCTTATCGGATCTCTTAAAGTGCTCAATATAAATACTCCCCTTTCCTCCAAGTCTTTTCTTCCCTTGGTTACTAAATACCACACTCTAGTGTTTCTCTTCTTACCTCATTCTTGTTCATTTACAGTTTCCTCTGCTATTTTTTTCTCCTTGCCTTAATTTCTAAGTAGGCAGAATTTGTTTTTTCTACCTATGCTTTGGCACTGGTAACATATTCTTATTATTGATTTTAAATACAATCCACATGATGAGTTACACAGCTTAAATCTTTACCCAGGACTACACTCCCGAACTACAGACTTGAATTTCCAACTCACCACTTATCCTGTTGACCAGGTTATCCCTGTTAGAATAGTCAGAACTCTTAATTCTCCCTCCTCAACCCAAACTTTTTTTTTCTCACAGTCAGATCCATCTCAGTAAAACTGATTTTCATGTATTTAATTCCTTAAACTCTAAATCTAGGAATTGTGTTTGCTTTCCCTTTTTTCTTCAGAGTCAAATGTTGTGCATTAGCCAGTCTTTTCTCTATTTCCAAACTTCCCATTCTTCCCATCTAGAAGAATGATAGCTCAGTGATTACAGTTGTCATTTTCTCTAAGGTGAGCTATTTCAGGCTATCTGAGACCTGCTTTTCTGCTTACATCTTGAAAGTTAGTTATTTTTCAATTCTTAGGTCTGAATATGTCACTCACTACTTAATCTAATGGTTTATGATTGAACTTAAAATAAATGTAAAATGCTCTTCCTGGCCTGTGGATGCCACCTCATTTGTTCCCTCTCCTTCACCTCTTGCTATTCCTGCCTCAATCACTAAGTTTCCATCACTTTGACCTGTGAGTTTGAGGCCAGCCTGGGCTAAAAAGTGAGTTCAAGGCCAGCCTGAACTGCATAGCAAAACTCTGTCTCAAAAAGGTAAGAAAAAAAAGGCGGGGAGTAACTTACAAAAGAAAGATGTATATCAAGGAGGCAGAAAATGTCTTACTCTCTCTTTCTCACTCTGTTCTCTTTCCCTTCTCTATTCTCCACAGTTTTCTCTTGGATTAATTGAGTCAAGATCGACTGAAATTACTTATAAAGTATTTAATTCTGCATCTCTATGGCAAAGCTTGGATGAGTGAAAACCTGGCTGAAACTTTAAGTAATTCAAGTTAAGAAATTCTATATTGTGATACATTTCTGTGGTGCATTAACACACTTTATTAAAAAATCAGTGACTGAAGTACAGAGGCTAAATGAGTCATCTAATAAATATAATCATTCTTACAGGAATCAGAGTGTTCTATACAAATTTTCTTACTTTAAGGTTGTAGCTCAGTGACAGATACTAAATTAATTGGTACTCAGGAGGTTGAGGCTGGAAGATTTCTGTGATTTCAAGGCCAGCCTAAACCACATAGCAAGACTCTGTCTCAAAAAACAAAAAAAATTTCACTTAGAGATTATTGTACCCAAAGACAAAAACAGAGTGCAGGTAGAGAGTGTTGTTCTCTACATCACTGGGCTCGGTATGCTGTCTGAACTGAGTTAGGTACCTTGAGGTTTGAACTCAGCTGATATTAAGTTAATGGCTCTTTAAACCGAGAAGTATACTTTCTGCCATACATACATAATCCTGTACTTTATCATCCTCGTAATATGGAACTATGTGGTATTATTAAATTTTTTTTGCTTGCAATGTACCTTTTAAAACAGTTTACTAACATGTCTTATAGACCCACTAACATTCACAACAGCATTTTGAGGTAGGTGGGGTTTTTTCACTTAATTTTCCTTATCTTTCTATCTTTGATAAGGTACACATTTTCTCCAGACTTGAGAGGTACATTTATGAATATTTATGAGTATAATACCCCTACAAGAATTCTGGCAATAAAATAAGGTGTTAGATGTGTAATTATCTCCATTTTTAGATGTAGGCATGAGTAACCTGAATAATCAGAAAAGTGTTTCTGAAATATGTGAAGAGATGACAGTAGCAGCTACTGAGGAGAAGGAACTCCAGCCCTCAGGTCTGTGTGTGGCTGAATGGGGTTAGGGTGATGAGGGAATTGTGGGTCTCTATATAGCCAGGCAAGCACATTGCTTTCTTCCCCTCCACTTCCTGCTCAGTAAGGCAGGTACTGACAGCCCCAAGGGAGGGCTTCAGGACCTAAAAGAAGCCATGCCAGTGGGAAATGATATCCGAGAAATTTTATTTTTATTTACAAATTCTTCTTCACTTTCCTCGTCTAGCTAGAGAACAAAGATCACCTCACTTTTTTAGACAAGCAATCTTTCTGAAACTTGCAAATGGAAATGAGTTTTAGAAGCCAAACGAGTCAGAGTTTCTGCAGATAATATCTCCCAGGGACAAGGTTACGAGGTATAATATTTTTAATACGGGGATATTTTCAATATAATAAAGAAGCACAAAGATTCTTGAAAATTTATTATATTTGAAAGGCACATGACATAAACAATGAGAAAGGAACAATCTGTATTAATTAGAAATGCACTTGACTGGGAGGTGTGAAATTTGGCTACCACTTCTTAAACCCTGAACTAGTTCTAGTTCTACAAAATGAATGGCTACCCGCCCAGATCCAAAGATCTACTCAGGCCTCCAATATGGCCTGGCAAGTGCAACTCATTTACTCTGTCTCTGTTTCTGCCTTTGTGAAGTGGAAACAGTAGCTTCCTTGAGTGCCTTGTACAATTATTGCATAATTAAAAGGTATTATGCATATAAAAGCCCTTCACCAAATAGAAGGCCAATCACATATTACTTGTTTTAAAATTTGAGTGAGATGGCTAATTATTCAGAGGAGCTGGGGCACTGATCAGGACTGGTCAGACAGTCACCACAGGGAGTCGTAGTTTGGAAATTCATCACATGGAATACCAGTAGCATTTTACTGTGGTGGTTGCAGCCACTCCCACATCAACTTATCCATAGTATTTGCTAACTTGTAATTTATTCTACTGTATACTCCTTCATTTTAATTTCAATTTCTTGTCAAAATATTCATCCATTCGTTCATTGTTTAAGTCAATATAAATTCAGTTTTTGTGTATGTTGAAGCTGTTATCAAATGAGGGTACCTGTTATAATTTCCTTTTCATGAATTTTTCTTCAATTTATTTTTAATTTTATTTGAATTCCTTACATGTCTCTCTTGCATGCTATTTAGTGAATGAGAAACTATTTACTGAGTACCACTGAAAGGCTGGGATAGAGTCATTAGAGATTTTCTTCTCTAGTCACCGAGATGTGTGAGGGAATTCTGATTTGGAGTAAAGCGTATCAGTCTTTGACAGAGGTGTATTTCAGGTATAACAGGCACACAGTGTAGTCAGCCCAGTCAAACAGATGGAGAGAAGATCCTTGAAGGAATAGATGTCCGGGCAGGCTGGCAAGATGATTAGGATGTGATCAAACAAACATGGCAGAAAAAATTTTCTGGAGACTTACAGTGACAGTAAAGAAGAATATATTTTCTCTGTAGGAACTAAAAGTGGATTGATTCAGTTGGGGAAAAAACAGATTCTGTGTGGGGAAATATTGGATATGAGCTTCTGGGAAAGAAAGAGACCAAGCCCCAAGTCTTGCATGCTAAGACAGAAAAGTTTACAAAGGTTATGACGTCATTAAAGGAGCCAGGCTAATTAAATGAATACTCAGAAAGGTCACTAGACAGCTATGTACAGAATGGCCTTGCTTGGAGAATTGAGCACAGTAACACCAGCTGTGATGAAACTGAATTTTCTTGTGTGACAGCCACTATCTGGACCTACAGAAAACCAGCAGGGTAAGAAATTAAGATGAAGAGCTATCTTTTCAAACGGACAAGGACATCTTTTGGGGTATAGAAATCTGTTTCCAAGTGTAAATTTTGTTGTCTTCTTGGCAATCATGATATTGAAAAATCTATTTTAATACACTCAAACATTTCAGT
This sequence comes from Dolichotis patagonum, assembly GCA_004027295.1. NCBI lineage: Eukaryota > Metazoa > Chordata > Mammalia > Rodentia > Caviidae > Dolichotis > Dolichotis patagonum. The sequence continues at coordinate 25,564 of PVJX010008629.1, forward strand.
CAGGATTGGTATGTAAAAATTTGTGCCAAGTACACTGCCTAAAGCAAACACAGGCAGAAATAGGACTTGATCATAGCAAGGGAGAGGCTGTCAGAATTGGTCTGTCCCTTTTGTCCCTTGGCAAATGGCTTCAGGAATAAGTGGAAAGGTGTTACTGTTTTCTTAGAGGTAATCAATGCCAGACTGGTCCAAGAAACTGGCAGAGAAGATGAGAGGAGGAAAAGCATGAACACGAATAAAAATCACATGAAATTAGAAAAGCAAAACAAAACAAATTCAAATTTCCAGGCTGTTTTCTAATAGCCATATTTAGGCTATTTAACCTGTCTGTTCCTTACTGTCCTTCAATGTAAAGTACGAAGCATCTGTCTACAGATGGTTTAGTGACCACATGAGCTCAGCTGTAAACACATGCACGTCATGTGTTTCACAATTGAGCTCATGTTTCACAATTGAAGTTGTTGGTTCTGTGGTAGTAGAGGAGAAACATGCTGCTGTGATTTTTTTTCATGTCTGCTTCTTTCCTACTATAGAGTCCTTCCCTCCTTTTTATTTATTCTTGTCTCCTTCTTTTTATACCAGTTCATGTGGAATATCACAACTAAATGACATAATCATGAGTTATTCTTATAATTCCTGGGAAGTTGCTATTTAGCCATGAAGTTCTTATAAACCAATCTTTTCATCACCATGCCCTTGTCTTGAGTATAATTTATATATCTGCCTCATTGAAATTTACATGATAATATCCCAAAGTTAGATTTCATACTATTTATACTTTTGAATTAGTAGTTTATTTACTTCTAATGTTTATTAGCAACATCTGCTGGAAAGATTTTACCCTTCATTTCTTGGCTTTCTCAAAAATTAGAAAATGCCTTAGCTTTTTTGTGGTAATTGTTGTTTCAGAATAGCTGCTAACATCACCGATTCTCCATGTGATAGAATGAATTCCAATTGTGCCACTGGAAAAATTAAGAAAGCCAGTAGAAACAGGAAGCAAGATAAACTATCATTGAATAATTTTACATACATAAAAATACATACATAGGTACAGTTCAAATGTATTTACTACATTCGTGACAAGACTTATCATGATCATAGAGAAAGAAACTTCTTTGATCAAGGAAATTTATTCTTCCAAATGCTGCCGTGTATGTGCCTAGAATCTTTTCCAGAAGTTTCCTGTTTGATCCTGCTGTTCTCTCTTCTGGTACAGAAATGATATCCATGTTGATGCCAGGGGTGATGCTTCATAGTAATTTTTTCCCAACCATTACTAAATTAAAATGAGAAGGAAATTTCAAAGCCAGAACTTTATGATGGAAAAACCTTTTGTATGAAATTGGGGTTCCAACACCAACTGGAATTCTTTAGCTTTTTTAAAAAAGTTGAGGGGCTGGGGATAGCTCAGTAACATAAGCGCCTGCCTTGCAATTGTGAGGTCGTGAGTTCGATCCCCGGTACTGATAAAAAAAAAATTGAAAGCAGTCATTTTCTTTAACTGAGTATATTACAAAAATATCTGAAGTGGACACTATAATTCATCTTTCCAGAAGCTCGTTGATCTGACCTTCCTTGTTGTGAAGATTTCCACCTTGCCCAGCATGGGTGGTCTTTTCTTCATTCCACCTCGGGAGAAGATAACTTAAAAGACCATAGGAAATGGTTTCCTTCTCGAAGCACTTTCCATGAGCACAGATCTTAGTCAGATCCTTTATGCAGATGATGCCATATTTAAGAGATCCATTTTTCTATGCCTTATCTTTTCTCATGTTGATTTCCTTAAAGAGGAAAGTATATTTTATTTGATATCTACAATTTTTATATTAATGTCATACCTCAGCATCTAATTACTAATTTTAATAATAGCATTTAAAAAACTATAAAGAAGGAAGAGTGAGCAGTGGAAAGCAAATTACTTTCAAGAAGAAAAATCATCTATAGAACCAGAGGAGGTATAGAACCAGTCCCTAAAATAGCGTATGACTTCACTGATCCTCATTTTCTCCATCTGTGAACTGAGGCTAGTGATACCTTTTAGCAATCAGTGCCCACTGCTTTTCTAAGAATACTGTATTCACTGATTCACACAATCCTATGAAGTAGCTACTGTCACTATCACCATCTTTCGGATGGGGAAACGGCCCTGAGGCAGGTAAGCACCTGGTCCAAAATCACACAGGGACAAACAGTAAAGCTGAGATTCAAACCCACGTGGTGCAGCTCCACAGCTACACTTTCCACAGCTGCCTTCTGCTCTCTCCATACAAAACTGACCCTGGTTGTTAAGATGACAGACGCTTTACTCTTTACCCCTGGGTCAATCACCATCAGTCCATCTATGATGTGTCAGCTATTCCTCTAAGCAGAATGGCTACTTCCAGGAGTAAATGAAGGAAAGAAACAAAAAGATAACCCTAGTGATGCTTATGTTTTAGTAGGAGGGGGAAAAGTAATCTAAATCTATATGTCATAGTAAGTGCTATGAAGAAAAATAACTTTCAAAAAAGGGTACTGAGAGATGGGGGAGGTTCTTATTTAAATGGCTTATTATTGAAGGCTCTCCTAATAGGATAGTGTTGGACTAGTGGCAGGAACAAAAGGAGTAAATCTTTTGGGGACAATTATGAAAATTACATGAAGTAATTACATAAAACTGACTATAAATAGAAACTATTTAACTGTACTTTCTTTCTGTCAAGATTAAAGTCTTGACAGAAAGCTTGTTCATTCCAAATTTTTAAGTCAAAATAATATGAAACTGAATATGATCAAAAGTCTTTATGTTACCCTGAGCACTCAAATTTACAAAAGCGAATACACTGTAAACTGAGGTGAGTTGTGTGTGTGTGTGTGTGTGTGTGTGTGTGTGTGTGTGTAAGAAAGGCAAAGTAAAAGGGTAAAACTGAAGCTTGAAGGGACATTCAAAATTTTAAGCAGGAAGTGCTAACTGATTTTTGAGCATTTCAGATTATCAGCTGCCTAAACAATAAATAATGTTTCTAGCAGGTTAGAATTCAAACCTTTGTAGACAGCAAGATGAATATTTGACTCCTTTTGGATTTCATCCAGCTCAACTAATAAAGGCATATATATCATTCAACTTAAAAATCGATAAATCACACAAACAACTACACTTATGCTTTAAATGGTACCATTATTATGAAAATGCTGTGCAGAGAAACTAAGGTTTCTTTTGATAAAATTATGTGGAAATTACTGCTTTATGTTACTAACTGGAGAATAGCTATAGAACTGTAATAGATCTGAACTTCTTTTTATGTTATACAACTATAAATATGACATCAATTTAATTAATGTAGATCAATGCAGTGCATACAATGTGATTTCACTTCATGGTTTTAGTATTAAACTAGAGAGGTTTATATAAATGTCCACTTGAAATTTCATACACACTCCAGGTTCAGGGGTTTAAAAACAGTAATTACTTTGGGAATGACAGTAATTACTGTCATTCACGGGCAGGTGAAAGGCCCAGGCTAATGTGACTTTACATTGCCATTTTATAAGACCAATGCAGCCACTTACTTCTAGTCATACCCATCATATTCAATTCAAATATGCAGTTGAACGATTCATGCAGGGGCATTTGCGTAAGAGACACATTTTTACTCTAATAGTAAAAAAGCTCTCTGTAGGAGCATGTAATTGTGGAAACTGTAAACCAGTAGACCACTCACTGTTCCCCCATCTCTGGACTTGATCAGGCTTCTGGCTTCCCCAGTGGATGTTCTTACCAGTGAGCGATACTCACAACCACACTCTGAGAAGTTCCTCCTTCTCCTCTTCTCCTCACCAAACACCAAACACCCCAGTCTCACTTTCGCATCCTTTGTATTCATGCACTCTAACCCAAGCAGATGCACTCCTATAAAGTGCTCAAATTGTTTTACCTAAGAAAGGAATTCCCCAAATTTAAAGACACAATACACACAATATTTCAGTTGCATAGAAACCCTGTTAGTCTGAGCTTGTGTCTAGAAACCCTTTTAGTCTGACTTCAAAATAGATCAAATTAGGACTGTGAAACCGGAAAGTGTCAGAAAAAATGGCAAGATCTCCTTTCAGTGACCCAAGTCTCCATTCTTCATCTCTGCCATAAAATTCTACATAAAACCCAGGCTTACTCTTCTTTTGAAAGAGAAACTACTGTATTACAAAATAGCATTCCACAACTTCATAAATTATTTTGTCCTGAATTATAGTATTATTTTACTTAATAATTTAATAATAAAATCTAACATTAATAATCTTCAAAAGCATAGTTTATCTCAGAATATACATGGGAATACCTATAGCCAAAAGACTAAATGACTTTAAAGTGACATTTTTTTTCAATAGCAGAAAAAGCATAGTAGTTGTCCTGGTTTATTTTAAAATACATACTCAGTATGTTTGGCTTACAATAATTTTACAGTTCAGTAACCAGATAACATTTAAATACATAGTGACTTATCATCTGTACAAGATAAGAGTAATAGTGTTATAACTATGGGAACAAATTTTGATCAAAACTACTGTCAAGACACACATTTCCATGAACATAGCATTCTATGTTCACACCCTTACTAGGTGTGATATGACCTCATTATTAATAAAGCTGATTATTAAATATAAACAATTCTTAGAATGCACAAGCCACATAGCTCACACATACTACATAGTTTACACTACACAGATGGATAGGTTCAATATCAGAAACTTGCATTTCTGATTGTATATCAATGCCTACAGGCCACTTATTCTTTGAAATCATATCTTAATCCTCACAGGAAACTTACACATCCTATCATAGAATCTTAAAAGACACAATTTGTCACTCTAAACAAGTATTTTTTCCTTTACAGTAGTATCTTAAACCTAACAACTTGAATCCAAACAAAATTTCTTCACCTCAGTCTATAGTCACTGTAAATTTTGAGATATCCCCCTAATCCATTAAGCTCTTGGCAAAATAAATAGTGGGCAAGTCTCTGAATTTCAGTGGTTTTGTTGTATTTTTGACTTCTGAATCACTCCTAGATTCATTCCCAGTTACTACATTAATTAGGTTTCATTCTCAGGTAGCTACTATGTGTGAAAAAGCAAAATTTCCTATACTCAATTGCAATCTATTTGAGTCATCTTGATATATAAAATATACATGAGAAAATATACTCAGGCATTAAGCAATGTTAGAAAATTGGGAAAAGTCAAATTCATAGATGTGCAAAAGTCAGTGGAGACTTCAAGCACCTGTTTTTGACAGGTTGGCAATAAAACAAAGAGGTGAGAGAAAAAAGTTTAAGAGGAGAAAACAGATTTGGAGAGGTGGCCTGACTGTGAATGTTTTCCAGAAATGGCATGGATTGCCCTGGTCAGAGTTTAATTTAAAAATCTATTGCTTAAGTAAGGGAAGACAATAAAAGACCTTGAAATTCTGGAAGTGAATGGATCTAAGTAGTGATCCTTGTTTTGTAATTCAGTAAAATCTTCGGCAAATATGTGAAAATTGTTGATGAGAAATCTTACCATGGTAAATTGCACTGGAGAAACAGATATCTCAGGACTTCACTGTCAGATGGAAGATGCTCCTCCTGATTTCTAGATAACAATCATGGCGAGGAATTGGTTACTCATAGAGAAATGAACTGAAAAAGTCATCAAAGTCAAAGGAAGATGTAATACTCTGAAGTACAAATGACAGTCCATTGGAAGCATTAAACTAGTCCTGAAGTTGATTGGGCTGACCAGCCAGCTATACTGCCAATTCCACAGCTGTGCCCAGCTAAATCCTGCTGCCACACCCTGGACTGCAGCATTATTTTGTTTAAAATGCATGTCGTCTTACTATCACAATAATAGCACTTGATATTTATAGAGTGTTTTATATTTATGACTTTGTGAAATGGTTAACTTGGTTTTATAGGTGGAACCAGAGGCAAGTGTTTCCTCAAGTCTCATAAACTAGAATAAGACAACCTTACTTGATACAAATTGTAGCCTTTGAGGTCTTTAATACATCTGTCAGAAAGGACTATTGTGAACCTAAAGTCTTCAGAAACCTTAAAATATGGAGGTCAACTGTAAAGTAATTCCTGAGAGCTGCTACAAGGTAATTCCTGAGAATTCCTGTTGAGTAACAGTAGCTACTCCTGTGTTTACATGGCAGATCAGAGATAAAGATTGACTTAATCATCTTTTCGGAATCTTTCTTGGAGGATTTATGAGCTTCACACATCCAGTCCCTCTATTATGTGTGGACCCAAAATTCACCTATTTCTTCCTGGGCCTCATTGTTAGGGAGAAAGAGATGGTTGAGTGGTTTCTCAGCGGGTCTGAAATTTGGCATGAATGTGTGTTGTTTGCACACAGATTCTGATTTTTAGGCACAGTGCCCAGCTTCATTTACATTTTTGTTTATTATTTCTTCAGCCTTCCACATGCTCTGCAGCTGGCTACTTTGGGAATATGATCACACCTGGCTGGCAATTTTTAAAGTGGATCATGTGAATTTTAAAACAGAACCGAACTAAATCTGGAATGAGATAAACTGTGCCATTTGGAGTCTTCTACGCTGGGCCATTCATTTGCTTGGCAGAACATCCCAGCACGAGCAGGCTGCTCCAAGGAAAGGAACCTTTCTAGGGTTTGTATTTGCACATGTTGCCTTAGCAATATCTTGGAATAATAAAAATAAGAGAAAGAAAACAATATGCCAGTTACTTATCGGGATTAAATTCAAATAGTTTTTAAATTTCTTTTTTATAGTGCAAGTTATACAGTTTTAACATGCTTATTATGTATTAAGTGTATGTGTGTGTGTGAGAGAGAGAGAGAGATAGAGACAAAAAGAGAGAGACAGACAGATAAAGAAGTAGGTGGTATATATTATAACTTTACTTTCCCACAGGTGGACCTACCTGCCTACATAAAATATATGTACTCATTCCTATTTAAAAAGAATACCATGAAATAGTTAAACTTCCACAAAACTGCCTCCTCTAGCATTACCAATTATCAGCAACGGGCTTGTTTCTCTGGGGATTCACTTCATATATATATATATATATATATATATATATATATATATAGTACCAGGGATCAAACTCCCGACCTCACACTTGCCAGGCAGGTGCTTATGCCACTGAAATTGAGTTAATCCCTGGCCCATTACTTCAAGTTTATTAAAAAAATATTTCTCCACTTATAGCAGTATAAGTGACACTACTATGGATACAAAGAGGAACAAAAGTTTAATTAGGGTAATGACATTCCTAATGAGTTATCCTACAAACAAATGGGCTTCCATCAGTGAGGCATGCTGAGAAGCCATGTCCTGAACACTTGGGGTAACCTGGGGAACTGAGGGATGGCAGCGATCAGCGACACTGGTGAGGTAAGCAAAGGTATGGTACTACTTTGTATGTTATTCACAGGAATTAAGAATTTATTCTCATACATTCCATGAAGGCTAAGCACTGTTACAACATTCTTCGTCTTCTATCATTTGTGGTTTCTGGCCTTTATTTTCTCCCCATTCCATCAACTCCAGAATTGGAGAAATAAGGCAGTCCCTTAAACGTGCCTTAGCCAGCAGTCTCACGAGTCTGTAAGTAGAGAACTAGTGCTTACAGCTTTAGTTTGCAGGTAGACATAGTAGATTTTACCATCCAGTGAAATTTTAGACTCCCAGGCTCAAGTAATTTAGACAGACGGCCACAGGTGTTACCTTTCCTACAAGACTGTATTCCTTTTTGTTCTGCTTGTAGAGAAGTTCACTCAAATCTGAACCTCTGCTAAAATTTTTCTAATGATATTGCAGAAGTTTCCAAAAGGAGCCCACAGACAATGACATTTTGATTTGTTTCCAAGTATTTACAAAAGGTTACAGCATTGGTTGGCACAAGTAAGAAGGAGCAAGAAAATTATATATATATATATATATATATATATATGTATTCCCATGCTAAACTATTATATATTGCAAATATATACTAATAAAAATGAGGAAATATGTATACATTTGATAAACATAAAAACATAATCCAGTCAGCAGTATTTCTGACCAAATATTTCACCATTTCTTAATCAGGATCACCATCATTCCAAACTTCACACCTACATCTTCTTACCTCTACTACTTTTAATGCCATGTCTTAGGATTTTTTTTGTTATTTTTGTTTGTTTGTTTGTTTTTTGTATCAAGGATTGAACTCATGACCTCGCACTTACCAGATAGGAACTTGAGACACTGAGCTAAACCCCCAGCTCATGTTTTAGGTTTTTTTATTTGTAACATTCCATTCCTATCATATGTTTTAGTTAAATAAATAATAATCATAGAAAAGTTAATTTTATTAGTTTTCAAATAAATTTGTAAACAATAAAATGCCTTTCAGGTTAGAAAATTCAGTGGTAGGCGATAATAACTATGGAATAAAACCAGCATCCTCACATGTACAGATGGGCCATTTAACTGGACAGTGGGTTAAGACTCATACTATATTTCAATATTATAACAATGTTCATGACTATTATTTATTTATTTATTTATTTATTTATTGTACCAGGGGTCAAACTCAGGACCATGCACTTGCAAGGCAGATGCTTGTGCCACTGAGCTAAATCCCCATGCCCTATGCCCACCATTTTAAGAAATAATAAACATACTTAAAATAGAAATGACACATGTGATCTGTTTCCTATGGTTGCTAAAATTAAGAAGAGATTGATCTTAGTTTATTTGGGCTGTTGTAACAAAATGCCATACACTAGGTGACCTTTAAGCGATGGAAATTTATTTCTCACTGATCTGGAAGCAGGAAAGTCAAAGATTAAAATGCTTGCAGATTCCATATCTGATAAGGGCTCCCTTCTCAGTTCAGACAGAGCTAAATTTTCCATACATCCCCATGTGATAAAAGGCATGAGGAGCCTTTCAGCAGGCTATCTGAGTCATTCATGAGGGCCTTTCTTCATGAGTTAATCACTTCCATAACACCATGTCCAAACTCTATCATATTGAGGATTGGTTAACATGCCAATACCAATTTGGGGAGAACACAATCAATTCGTAATGTTACTAGAACACTGAAATGAAGAAAAGTGAACAATTTCTTCACATTTACACAGTGAAATATTATGTAACTATTAAAATAATTATGGAAGCCATGAGGGGACCAGGAATAGAAAAGTCACATAGCGACTCCTGAGAATTGGCCATGCTGGGACAGGGCGGAGTCGACTAACAAGCCAATTAGCCAGGCTTTCTGGTAAGCTGCACAAGCCATGTGGGGCCCAGGAAGAGAAAAGTCAGACAGCACTTCCTGTGAGCCTACCTGCACACAGGCTGAGAATCACCAGTACCCCTACCCTCACCCCCGTAAGCAACCGGCTGGCTGAGTTGATTGTAACTGAGGTACAAAAAGCAACTGAATGCTTGTATTGTTTTGTTGTCTTTGCAGGCCTGGGACTGGCAGTATGAACATTTATAAGTAGGATAGCAGTATGTAATGTAGAAAATATGAGGGATTTCCTTCTATCTTTTTTTGAAATACAATACTGTTCTCATTATTTTGTTTAGTTTCAATTGTTTTGCTTTATTTAATATTGTTTTGACTGGTTTTATTCTGTTTTGTTTTGGTTTGATTTTGCTCTATCTGGTGGAATGAACAACTATTGTGCAGACAACAAAATATATTATAGTAACCATTGTTGTTTTCCTATTATCCTGTTTTGAAGTTCTGTACCAATTTCACTTTGTTTTGGTTGGATTTACTGTTTGCTTTGTTAATTTTATTTTCTTTAAAATAAAATTTAAAAAATTACAAAAGCTGTTTTAAACTGTGTAAGTACATTCTATATATTGTTAAGTGTACAAGTCTAAGGTTTAAATGTGCGCAATAAGACAAGTAAAAGAAGTAGTGTCTGAAAATTACTGGATACAATGGAATAGGATAATAGCAAAATGATTATAGTGGGGCAATGAGATCATGTCCTTCTTTTATAGTTTCTAATTTTGTGCTGGAAAGTAGCTAATGAATTATGGTCTATGAGATACAACTGATTTTTAAAAAATAAAGAGAATTTATGTTATTAAAACACTAATGTTTCTTATTGGGACTCTACTTTGAACATTGCAATATGATGCTACCAACACCATTCCTTTTTACCTTTCCCTTCAATCACATTATTTTCTTCTACCAAACTCCCAAGTTAACAACCCCCCCCACTCTAACCCACTGTTTTTTATCATATACTTCTGGAATTCTAAGTTCCTCCCTAGATTGAGCACGAATGGGAAATTTTAAGTGGTGAAAGAAATACAGTGCTCATGAATTAGCGCCTGAGAAATTTAAGATGGATCCCCCACTTTTCTAGTGCTTTGTTCCATCATTCACTTGTTTATTGAACAAATATTTCTAAACTCCATTATGAGATAGGCCTTATAGGTACTAGAAATTCTTTGGAAGTAAGAACTAAGCAAAAACTATGATTCATAAATCTTACATTGTAGTGGAGAAGCTAAACATTAATAATCATAATGCATTTATATGGCTCTTTGTTAGTTGCAATTTGTGGTAAACATGATGAACAGAAAGTACAAAAGAGACATGATTGCAGAATCAAGCAGCATCTACACTACTGATTTAGAGAATGATTTTTCTAGGTGAATGAGTTTATCTGAAAACCAAAGATTACGGAGGAGTGAACCCTGTGGGGAGTGCTGAGTACACTTGTGTATTTATCCTGTAGGAGCAAGGATGGTGGTCAGACAGAGGTAACATCAACTGCTGCATGTCATAAGGTAGAAAGGAAGGTAGCAGAGGGTTTACCCGTCTGAAACAGAAACCATTCAGTGAAAGACATGTGGCATCATTTTCTGTGCAAGGAAAGCTAATGCAGATAAGACCCAAGCCTTTTTTATTGTTGTTTTCTTTAGTTCTGCTTTGACAGGTAGATGGCACGTTCTTCTTTGTAGTGTGGTTATGAGCTCTCAGTCTTTAAAAATGTAAGTCTTCTTGTCAAGTTGTCAGAATTTGAAGCACAATTTTCTCATCAGCTGACGTTGTAAGGAGAGTTTATCTCATGGCTAAAAATTCCAAAGTAGGACCACACTACTGGACCACAAACATAGCTCACAGATTTGCTTACAACGGACTCACTAACCCCATATAGATTCAGACAGCTTATTTTTTCATAAAAGCAAAATGAAATCAACATGACTATATCAGATCACCAAGTCCACAGTTCTACATTGGACATTAAAGCTCCAGCAGAGTGAGGGCCAGTGATGAGCAACCTCTCTGTCATTGATGAGCAACCTCTACCCCATAGTAAATCAGCTCCATAAACTTACCCAGAAGCCTATGCTGTACTCTGAGGGGGTAAACTGAGATAGAAAGTTCTGTTTTCAACTATAAAGAGGGAGATGGCTGAGAATCAGCTTTGAGACAGATTTCCACAGTCTGGAATGAGAAGCCACTTCAGAAACACTCCTCATGAAACTTTCTTGCCTTACTACAAAAGGAGCCATAAGATACTCCGCCATAGTTGAGCCAAACCAGAACCACACTTGGCCCTCCATGGAGATGTGCAAGATTTCCAGGGCACCATTTTCTTATAGAATCCCAGTTACTTTCAATGCTGCTATAAAATAGGTGCTCCTTATTCCTTCATAATCAAAATAAGTCTAAAGAAAACAACTTACAGAAAAATAGCACAAATTAATCAGAAACTAGAACACAATATTTTTCTTTGCCCTTATTTATTTACCATGCACAGAGATGGTTACTTTCTAAACGAGAAGCATTTGTCCTAAGTGTTTGTCACTCAAGATGACTAAAATATATCTTCCACCTCTTGTCAGGAAGATGAGAATAATGTTTAAATAATTTTAAAACTATAGTCCAATAGAGAAGTTTAACTATCTATGACTCAGAAAGAGTCTTTTGTTCTCCTGAAGGGACTCAGGAAAACTATCTGGAAATATGTGACATTCAGAGTAATAGCTGAAGGAAGTTTATGAGTTCAACTTGTTCTATTATTGACATATAATAAGAGTTTTTAAATGTCAGATACAGCATGGGCATGGTCAATGTGGTAATTCGAAATGAAGGTAAGAAAAAGTCAACATAGGGTCTTGGATAACACAAAGTGTTCTACAGTTTTCTGGATGTGATTTGAGAAGTTTAAGATCAGAAGAGTAAGATTATATATGTGCAATCAAACAGATAATTCTGGCAGCAGAGAAAGTAGATTTGAATACCACATGCACGTGCACACACTAAATCAAACAAAAGAACAATTAAAACAAAATAAATAAACAGGGCTTCAAACTGGAAATTAATCTTTTTCTAAAGTTGATCTGCAAATGCAAAAAATAAAAAGAATAGCTAAGACACTGATGAAAGAGATTACATGGGATACTTGTTTACATGGAAATTAAGGTTTGTTATAAAAGTAAATAATTAACAGTGTGCAGTTGTTTCAAGTAAGATAAATAAACCAATGTAACAGCATAAAGAATTCAAAAATACATTCACACAGATATAGACATTTGATTTGTGCAAAATGTAGCATTGAAAAAGGAGATAAAACAGTCAAGAAAGAATGGAAAAATGCCTTAGAGAGTGAAAAAAATTATATTTAAATATATTTTAGGCATAAACATGAAAGGAAAAAACAAAACCATCCAGAGAAAAATAAAACAAGAACTATCAATACAAAATAGTTTTAAATAATATATAAAGCATTAATCATAAATTTGTCACACCAATTACTTCATAGAAAGCAGATTTAGTCAAAATATACCATTTGCAACAATAAAAATACAGGATATAGAATGAGAACTCTTTGTCTCATATATAGTTGAACTAATTAATATTATAAAGGGCTCCTATTGTGAACTAAACTGTTTATTACATTAAATAATGACGCTGGATTATATATTAGTTTGACACAGTGTCTCACACACACTCACACATACACACACACTCACACACACACACACACACACCATCCTGAGATGTAAAAACATCACTAGGTTTGTTCATTAAAAAGACTTAAATCAGTGTCTTTTTTTTATTGACACTCTAGGACAAAAAATTGCTTCAATTTGTTTTACTTTCTATGATTACCAAAGAATTCATTCCCCATTGGCTATTTGACAAGGCAGGGGTACAGACTACAGCTTTAATATCCAACCTAGTAGTCACTAGTTACATAAGACCACTGAAATAGGACTTAAAATTAAAATTCAGCTTCTCGGCATACCAGCTACATTCAGACTCTCAATGGCTAGTGGCTGCCGCTTTCCATAGTACAGATACCGGATACGTTATGGTTTAGCTCCAAAACATCCCCTGCATGTCTCGTATTTTCAGAGGTGTGGCTTTTAGAAGGTGACTGAGTCCTGAGACCTCTAACTTCATCAAGTAAACTGGTCCAGTGACATAGTGTGCTTGCACCATGGAGAAGTGATAAACACATCCAGCTGAAGGGAGTGCTCAAGGGTTGTGTGACTGTGGGGATTATGTCTGGTTTCCCTCTCCTTCTTTTCTGGTTCATTCCATCCTTTCTGCCTCTTGGCTGCCATGATTCAAGCAGATTTGCTTCTGCCATGATTTTCTGCTTTGCCACAGGCCTTGAACGCAGTGGAACCAGCCAATGACCTGAAATCTTTGAAACCATGAGCCAAAATATATCTTTCCTCCCCTAGGTTGTTTTTCTCAGGAATTGAGTTATGGCAATGAACAGCTGTCTCATCAAGTGTTTCTGTCATCTCAGAATGTTCTAGAGGAGAGTACTAGTCCATAGATAATTTGTTACATAAATAGAGATTTTGAAATGCTCCCTTAAAATGTATTATTTTTCTGTTAATATAGTTCCCTAGATCACTTTTTGAAAATTGCCACTGCAAGCAGAGCAAGATATAGAATAAATTATTGTGTGTTTCAACTTGTTTAAGAAATTTGAACTGGATAATGTAGGAAAAAAATGTGATTAGGAATTAAAATTGACTTCCAAGGATGATTCCAACGTAGATAAAGCCTTGGTCTCAAGACTAACACAGATTGGCAATAATCTTCAAATCTTAGTGTTCAAATCAAGCATTGGACATAGTTTATGGGATTAGTCCATCAACAAAGAATCACATAAGTTGCAATTCCAATTAAACGCAAAATCCTTTTGGTTTTGGTTCCTTAATGAGGCATTTTATGCACCTTCCAAAACTATTTACTGAATCGACTGCAAACTTATTCTCATATGATTGGCTTTTTCTATTTCTGAGAATTTAAATGGTACCTGTGCCAACTACATTTAAGATACCATGGGACATGACTTTTTCTTAGGACTAATTTTTCCCATCAGCAACCAACATCTGAGCTAATAATGGCAGTCAGCCAATCAATCTCCCAGATTAGTTTAAATTATCTGTTGCTTACTAAGGAAAATGGCAAGGCCCTAGATATTAGAATTTATTTAATTTTCTTTGCCTAAGAATAATCAACACCTCTTCCTGTAACTGAGAATAAGCATTTATAATAATGAATAAGTCAGTTGACATTCACTTAATACCACTGATTTATGTTAATTGGTTTTCAAGAATAATAGTATTTATGATTCCCAGTGTCATACACAAATCATAATCTCCATCACTTAAAATGGATTACTGTATGAACTTGGAAGTTCTTTCTGTTAAAGTTCTGTTAATTTGTGCTGAGATTGATGTTGAAAGTAGCTCTGCACATTTTGGTTCAGAATGATTCCCTCTTTGTTTCATTATTTTATGTATTTGGTTTCAGAATAGTTTTCAAATGTTTATATATGTGCTAAGAAATGGATTCCTATTCTAAGCTTAAAGATCCAATTCATAATATAGTTTTTATTTTTATCTAAAATATGGCATTGTCAGTTATAGTTCTAGAGTTAATTTTCTTATCTGTCTTAATCTTTGTTTATAAATTAAAACAAACCAACTCGAAATATGAAAGACAAAACCAGACTGTAAAAAAAAAATAACCCCTGTCAAAATATTTATTTGGTGTTGGGGGATTTAGCTCTGTAGTTTGAGCACCTGCCTGGCAAGCATGAGGTTGTGAGTTCGATCCCCGTACAAAAAAAAAAAAACAAAACAAACAAAAAAAATGTGTAAAATATTTATTTGAATGGTTATGGGTCTTAGTTTCTAAATTTCACAATTGTTTATATAACATTTGCATCCATTATTATTTATGAATATTTAACAAATAGTACTTTGGACAGAGTAAAGAGACAGCACACAGAAAGGGAGAAAAGTTTTGCCAGCTGTTACTCAGACAAAGGATTAACATACCAGTTATACAAAGGAATTTTAAAAATCAGACCCTATGAATTAAAAGAGCCTGTACAGAAATAGGCATCTGAAATGAATATACGCTTCACAGATGAAGCAAATAAATACATGAAAAAATGTTCAATATCGCTGTTCATTCGAAAGATACAAATTATAACACTGACATTCCATCTCACCTAGAAAGAAGGGCTATCATCAAGAAATTAATCAATCATAGCTGGGTGTGGTGGCACACAGCTATAATCCTAGCACTCAGGAGGCTGAAGGAGGAGGATTGCCGTAAATTCGAGGCCAATCTGGACTATACTGTGAGTTCAAGGCCCACTTGGACTAGATAGTGAGTCCCTGTCTCAAAAACAAGAACAAATATCAACCAATAACAAATGCTGGAGAGGCTGTGGGGGAAAAAGAATTTTTCTCCACTGTTGGTGGAAGTGTAAACTGGTACAAATACTTTGGAAATCAGGGTAGAGATTTCTAAAAAAAACCCCTAAAACTAGAGGTTTCATTTGACCCACCTATCCCCCATCTTGTTATCTTCTCAGAAGAATTAAAAGCATCTTACCACAGTGATATATGCAGACCCATGTTTATAGTGGTACAATTTATAAGACCTAAATTTTGGACACAGCCCCAATGTCCATCAACCAATGAATGGACAAAGAAGATGAGGGGTTTTTATACAATGGAGTACTTACTACAATGCTATAAAGAAGGATAAGCATGAGACATCTCTAGGTAAATGGATGAATCCTGAGACCACACCCTTAACTGAAATAAATTGGAAACACATGTTCAAGTATTGCATGGGTTTCTCTGGTGTGAGAAACCAAAAGTGTAAATAAGGGCCAAAATGTATGTTGGATATTGTGAAATAGGAAGAAAATGTTCTAATTGTAAGGGAAACTAGGGAATGAGGAAGTATGGAAAGGACAAGGCAATAAAGAGAATACAAGGAAAAGTGGAAACACAGCTCTTGTAAATAAGGAGGGGAATGAGTTGAAAAGGGGGAGATGAGTGGGAAAAAAAGAATAATCACAATATATCACGTACAACTAAAAATTCTATGTAATAAATCTTATTATGTAAATCTAAAATGTACCAAAAATTAATTTAAAAATAGTACATTACAAATATTCCATTTTACATGGTTTTGACTTTACCACTGAGACAGAAATTTAGCCCACCTAGAAAAATGTATCTAGATGTCTTAGAGATTGAGACCCCCCCCCGCTTGTTATCCTATCTTTCCAAAGGTCTCACGAAAATAAGACATCAATGCTGAACTACACAGTTTAGGGGTAGACAGGTTGACCTAACCCTGGAAGCTTGAGAAGATTGAACATTGCCTAGAAATCTGGGATCAAGAGTGACCACTGCAGTGTGTCTTCTCCACACTGTCATTTATAGTAAGGTGTAAAGGAGAAAGGAGAAGAAGACCCAGGGACCTCAGAGGACCCCACCTCTCTGTCGACACCACAGGAGAAAACTTCCAGGCATCAGCCATTTTGAGTAACAGTCCTTTTCATTTTCTACAAAGTGAATTTGAAGTATCTGCTTCCATCCTCTGGGTGCAATCAACCCAGTTATACCAGCTGTTTTCAAGAGAACATATTCTATCAAGTTTAACTGTCTTTCATGAATTGGGTGACCATTATGTTTGACAGCTTCAATATAACAATCAAAAGGCACTATGCATAGTGACAAGTAAAATAATAGACTGAAAACTTGTATGTATTAGATAACACAATAATCAATATTCTATGATGTCATAGGCAAAATTTTTAAACAGCCCACCCGTAATAGAGGAAATACAAATAACCAACCATATGTAAAGGATGCTTACATTGCCTAGTAAAAAGAAAATTCAAATTAAGACATCTATGAAATCCTTTCTTTTATCAAAGCTTGGAAATATCCAATATTGATAAAAATTCTGAGAAATGCATATTTTCATATTTGTTGCTTCATTTAAACTGCTTCGGTTCTTTTTTTATATAACACATAGAGTCAGTTTTCTAGTTAGAAAAATAATGCATATTTTTATTGAGGTGTATTGATTGTGAAAAGAAGTCCTATTTTTCTAATAGGATTCTAAAATTTCTTTGAATTCTACACTACCTTTATTCAATTAAGTTATATTGTAACTCCCAATCAAGTTATCCTACCTTCTCATGGATAAGGGATTACTATATGATTTAATCAAGGCTACTCATATCCCTCTCTTGGATTTTGAGTAGTGCCCAGAATTTTATCAGAATTGAAAAGTACGTTAGTGCTTAAATAATTGTCCATTTGTAGATTTCAAGAGCCCAATATTCCATGCAGGTAAGATACATGATTACTGTACATATCATTTAGAAAAAGTTATCAACCATGCAGAGAATGCTTCTTACTACTTAGACATTTTTACATTTAGTTTAAAAAGATCCTTATGTATAATTAGACATATATTGTTTTCACAATATCACTCTTGCAAGTACAAGAAATGAGAGAAATAAACTGGCTAGGGGATGCATAAATGCTCTTCACTTTGAGAATAGTTTTTGACTCAGAGTTCTCCCATATATCACCTTTGACTCAGAGTTCTCAATGTTCTTTATCCCCTTGGCAAGAAATGGGAATTGAAAAAGCACTTTTTGGATTCAGGTATTTTCTTCCAATTAACTAAAACCCAAGTGATAAATTTTAGGACTTACAGTCATTTCTTCAATCATGAATATTCATTTGACTAACATATAAAGTATGCATGGTGGCCACTTTTGCGTGTTTTTCAACAGGTGATCCTTTCGCAGTAAATACAAATTCATAGAATAAGAAAGATGTTTTGATATAATTAAAGTCATGATGTGTTTTGCTAATCATGCTCATCACTGAGGTGCTATAAAGACAATGTTAACATCGTGGCCAAATTTCTCAAGGGTTCAAAGGTTCTCTACTTGAAAAATGCCTTCTGTCCAACAATGACTTTGAGACACCATCACCCAAAAGATGTATTCCAGTTCCAGAGATGTTAAAATATGAAAAGCATTCAGCTTGTAACTCATAAAATGTTTTAAATCATCATCATAGCAGTAATTTATAATATTTAGTAATGTTTGAGACTTGATCTTTCAGATTTTTCCATTCTTTAGCACTTAAATGTTTTCTAAGGGCTTTACAAGGATTATCTAATTTTATTCCAAGACACGTTTTATGAGGTAGATGCAGTGAGTATGCATAAAATAGAATGTATAGATATGTTGTTTGCATAAATACATGTATAAAAACATGTACATATAAAGTTTGTGTGTAACAAAACAGGAGGCAATCTAGATACCTTTTAATGAAAGGTAGATTAAACAATTTATGGTATGTTAAAAACTGAATTGCAACCAGTTTTAGAGTTTGCTTACTATAATAACTCAAGAACTTTCCTTATTGGCCATTTTCAATTCCACTAGTATAAGGTAAATGGGCATATTTGCTGTGGGAAAATATGTTCAACACGACCAGTAGGCAGTGTGTCCAGGGCAGGAAGCTGCCTGGAAGGTCAGCCATCTGCTGAGGGTGTCTGCTCTTAACTCCAATTTCATTGTAGACACATATTCCACTGTTGCTAGATCAGTCAGTTCAAGGAAAACCATAAGTCTAATATTTTTACCAGGACAGATTAAAAATGGTGGAGTAAAGACAGGCACAAAAAAATGTAGCCCATCTGGGATCTAAAATCAACACACCTGGAAAAGAACAATTTACTAAAGAAAAAAATAGATCTTCAGGAAATAAGAAAGGGCCTATAGGAAAACTGGAAACCACAGAGAAACTGGAGGAACTAAATGCAACACATAGAAAAAAACAAACAAGTTTAAATATTAATCCTAGATCCCAATTAGGGAGACCTATCTCTGCTAACACAAGGTCAACCTGGAAAGAGCCAGCAGCCCCCGGAAGAAACAATAGAGCAGCCTCTAAGAAAAGCCTTTGGTTATGGTAAACTGCAAGAGAGAGTGAGGTTTGCCAATGAAAGTAACTCTTCCTACATGGCAGGACAGAGATGCAGAAGGAAACTAGAGCACCCACCAAAACCAGAAGAGCTGATGCTTCAAACCCTTAGCCAATATTACCCACCCCAGAAAGAAATGACTCAAATAATGGAATCAGAAATGAAAAGGGCTAAATCATAACTTTGAAAATCTGTACTCCAATAAACTAGATGTCCAGAAGAAATGGGTAGATTCCTAGGTAAATGTGAATTGCCAAAACTAAAACAAGAACATATAAAAATACTAGATGATCCAATTACAGGCAATCAAAATTTTGCATAATAAAAAATCCAGCAACTGAGAAAAGCTCAGTACTCCCCCCAACCAGTTGAATTCCACATCCACACAAACTTCACAGAAGATCTGTTATCAGTAATCCTCACACTCTTTAATGAAGTCAAAAGGGAAAGAGTATTCCCAGAGTTATTCTTGAAAGTTAGCATTACTCTGATTCCCAAACCAGACAAAGAGCTAACTAAAAAGAAGAACTACAGGCCAATTTCTTTAATGATCAGAGACACAAAAATCCTGAACAACATACTAGCAAACAGAAGGCAACAAGTCATCAGAAAGGTTGTGTGTCCCAGCCAATCAGGCTTCATCCCAGGATTCAAGGATGGCTCCATACAAGAAAAACAATAAATGTATTATATAAATAAATGGAGACAAAAACAAAAAATCACAGGATCATCCCATTAGATATAGAATAAGACTGAACAAAATCCAACATCAATTGATGATTTAAAAACTGAAGAAAATAGGTATAAAAGGTCCTTTTTGAAAACTGATAAATCCATTTATGACAAGCCTACTGCCAACATCATTAATATGTGGAAAATCTGAAACCATTCCTGCTAAAATCAGGAACAAGACAAGTATGCTTCCTCTTACCACTCCTGCTCAACATAGCTCTCAAAACATTAGCCAGAGCAATCAGGTAAAAGAAGGAGATAAAACGGATGTGTATAGAAAAGGAAGACAACAGCTGGCATGATGGCATGCCTGTAATCGCAACACTTGGGAGGCTGAGGCAGGAAAATCATTGAAAGTTTGAGACCAGCCTGGGCTATAAAGTGCACTCAAGGCCAGCCTGAACTTCAGAATGAGACCCTGTTCAAAAAGACCGGAATTAAAAAAGGAAACCATCAAAATATTATTATCTGAAGATGGTATGATCCTCTATATTGAAGACCCCTAAAATATCACCAAAAGACTCCTGGATTTAATAAGCAAATTAAGCCATGTGGCAGGATACAAAATCGCCATGAAATAATTGCATTTGTATAGAGTAATAATGAACACATTGAGAAAGAAATTAGAAAAGCAATAAAATTTCTTGGTGCTATAACAAAGAACCAAGAAAAATTAAATATTTAGAAATTAACCTAACCAACAAGGTGAAAAGCCTACATGGAATAACCACAGAACTCTGGAAAAGGAAATAGAAGAAGAGGAAATGGGAAGATATCTCCTGTCCCTGGACAGGAAGAACCAATACAGTCAAAATGTCAATTCTTCCAAAATTGATATATAGATTAATGCAATCCCAAGCACTCCTCACAGAGCTAGAGAAGAAAACCCTAAAGTTTATATGGCACAAAAGAGATCCAAAACAGCAAAAGCAGTTCTGGGCAACAACAGGAAAGCAGAGGACATCATAATCTCACATTTTACTACAAAGCTACAGTGATAAAAACAGCAGAGCACCGACACAATGACAGACATGTGGATCAATGAAACAGAAGAGAGGATGCAGGGAAAACCCAGGCACATGCAGCCATTTGATTTTTCACAAAGGGGCCAAAAACATGCCTCAGAAAAGACAGCTTCTTCAACAAATGGTGCTGGGAAAACTGGCTGTCTGTGTGCAGAAGATTGATTCCAGACTATATATCTCTCACCATGCACTAAAATCAAATCAAAATGGATCAGAGATCTAAACACTAAAACAGAAACAATTGAGTAGAAGACAAAATAGGTAAAACTCTTGAAAGTATAAGTCTAGGCAAGGAAGAAAGAAACTAGATGAAGATGTAAAAGATCACAACTTTATGGTCTTTCCTTGGCAAACCCCCTACCCACAAATTTAACAGAAGCTTAGTTTGGCTCAGAGATTCAGCCTATGGTCAGCTGGCTCCAACTTAGAAATGGGATGGTGGAGGGATGTGGTAGAGGATCACTGCTGCTGCTCAGGCAGCCAGGAGGCTGAGAGAGAAGCAGGCATTGGGAGCAAGAACACACCCTACTCCCAGTTACCCCCAGGGACCCACCTCCTAAGAGCACATTCAGCTACTCAAGTCATCAACGGATGAATCCACCAATGATTGTAGTGCCCCAAGATCTATTTACCTCCAAACGTATGAGACTTTGGGGCCACTTTAGATCTAATCCATAGCAATTATGAACCTATTTAAATTGTGATATTTCTACAGTATTCTGCACCACAACTACAGAGGCATATTTATCTCAAGTGCACATGGAATGATCACCAAGTTAGACCATTTGCTACACTGTCAAATAAGTCTCAATAAATTTAAGAAGTTTGCAATCATAGCGAGATTGTCAGAATACTAAATTAAAGTCAGTTCAAAGATACATTTTAAGATCCTTAAGACACTTGAAAATAGAGCACTATACTGCCACTTATCATTCACAAAACAAGTTAGAAATATTGAACC
The DNA here is from genome assembly GCA_004027295.1 of Dolichotis patagonum. Taxonomy (NCBI): domain Eukaryota; kingdom Metazoa; phylum Chordata; class Mammalia; order Rodentia; family Caviidae; genus Dolichotis; species Dolichotis patagonum. The sequence continues at coordinate 47,610 of PVJX010008629.1, forward strand.
TGAACAATAGTGAAGCCATGACGTGGTACTGAAATTAGAACCCTGGCTTTAAAAAAATAAAGCATTACATGGAAGTGAAAAAGGTGTTGAATCAGCTACATATTTTTTTGCTCCAAGCTACAATTAGGATTAGCAAAGGATTTATAAAATAATACAATCCCATAAAAATTCTTTTAGAAAATAGAAGAAAATGGAATATTTCCTAAATGATTTTCTGAGGTCACAATTACTATGATGCTAAAACTAGATAAAGTTATTAAAGGAAAACAAAAACTACAGATAAATATTCTTAATTAACATTGACACAGGTATTAATTAAATGAGTAATATATAAGAATATATGATCTTAGGAATACAGATTTATTAGATCCATGTTTTCAGTACATGGTTATTACATTCCCCATGGGGAGTTGGTACATGTATACTACACATTTCAATTGTTTTATCATCATCTTCCCCTCCCCTCTCTTCCTTCTCCCTTCATTTCTTGGTCATCTCTCCCATTTTTACATCTATTTCCCCCCTTCCTATTATCTGTATTTTATTTCATCCATTTCTAAGGCACACGCTTGGTCTGCAGTTGTTTATCATCTAGTATCTCCTTTCCCCTTGTGGAGCACACCATCTCTCCTTTCCTCTCCTAAACCATGTGGGTTAGGTGCAGTTAAATCCCATCATTATGAAAGGTTCTAACTGGCTTAACCTAGTTCTGTTGGCCCCAGAGATTGGCACTGGAATGGGATAAGAGGTAGCATGTGTCCATGTGCAAGCAACAATGACAGAACCATTCAATCACACAGTTCTTTCTATCTCTCCAAAAAGTTCAGATAGCAAGACATCACCAAGTTGCCTCAGCTGTTCCATGATTTCATCAGAGATACAGGCTTTCCTATATTCTTGCTGTTCAAAGAATGATTCACTTGAAACTTCCAAGTTTGAAAAAAATATGACATCAAACATGAAGCAACAGAGATAATTGTCAACATCACTAGAAGAAAAATAGACAATAAAAACTTCAAATTAACTGTAAATAGAGAAAAAGAATTTCAAATTCTAACAGAGCTCTTGGTACTACAGTTCTGTGGCAAGAAGAGTAAAGGAGGATTTGCTTAGAGACAATACAAAAAGCAGAAATGACTAAGGCCTTAGATAAAGCAAAGAAAACCTTACCTTCATAAACAGAAGCAACAACATTAAATGCCAAAGTAGTCGACAGTGGTGAAAAGTTGGTGGCTCCCAGCAGAAGGAAATGTTTGAGATGGAATGGCAGCATTTTTTTCTGTAGTAAAATCTGATATGAAGAAAAAGATGCAGTCCAGGGAGGAGGAAGCTGTGATACCAGAGAAAAATTAAGATATCCAATAAACTAAGGAAGGCATGACCCTGACACATTCAGGTTCTCTCAAACTAGAAAGAAACACTGTGAAGTAAACTAAGGAAAAAATATCCACATAAAACTACTGTGATGAATGCGAAAATTCACACCATTTTAACAACTTCTGTTGTTAAAATGTCATCCCATGCACAGTACCTTGGAATAATAAGTATTTTGTTAATAAGGTGAATTGTACTGATTCTTTTCTTCTTTCTATTCCTCTCTCTCTCGCTCGCTCTCTCTCTCTCTCTCTCTCTGAAATCTGTTTCTCAATTTGTATTCCACATTGGTCTCAAACCCTCCTGCCTCCACCTTCCAAATTCTGGGATTACTACGTCCAGGTTATGATGATTTTTGAATGTTTGAATAACAACTGTTTGAAGCCTGTGTCTTTGACAAAATCGTTGAACAAGTAAGACATCTTGGCAACATCTTATTATCTGGATTTTTCAGTGAGATAACAAGAAATGTCTGACTAATTTTTTATTGTAGTTGTTGCTTGCAGTTAAACACTTAGTATCTCATATCACACTCCTGTAGTGATATCTGGAGCTAAAAGAACTAGTTTAAATCAATCAGAACCTTTCATAACTAGTATGGAATTTAATTGAACTTAATTCATATGGCTTAGGAAAGGAAAGTAGAGGTGGTGCGCTCCATTAATGAGAAAAAACTGCTGGACAGTAAACAACTATAGACTAAGAATGTGCCTTAGAAATGGACAAAGAGTAGAATGAGATAGATAACAGCAAGTAGGAGATAGATCTTTTTGCAGTGGGAGGGAAAACTAAGAGATGAAAGAGGAGAGTGGGGAAGAGGATGAAAAAAGAATTGAGATATGTTATGTATACGTGCCAACTCCTCACTCCTCAACTCCTCATAAGGAATGTAATCATTATTACTGTATACACTGACTAATAAGAAGTATAAACTGGGCAAAGAAAGAAATGGAGTCTACAGATTATTTCAGAGCAACTTTTTAAAGAGGTAGAAAAAGAAAAAGAAAAAAATTCTTTAGAACTTCAGTGATTGCAGAAGAAATACACAAAAATGGAGACTGGTATCCAAAGAATTTAACTTTCTCTCTCAAGAGTTTTGAGTGAGGCTGTGTGATGTGTTTTCCTGTGGAGAGTGTGGCCAAGGAAGGATGCAGGAAAGAGAAGATGGTCCAGGAACCAGGCAGAGGAGAAACAGCACAGTTAGAGCAAGTTTGAGAAAGGGTTTGTGGCTGCTTTGGCCTGCAAATGTGTGAGTGTCACCCCCAGAGAACATGGGAGTAATCTCAATAATGCACTGATAATATGGGTCTAAGGGGCTTTAACTGAACTCATGTATTAGTATGTTTTAAAAAATTGAAGTTTTAATACAACGGTATTGGAGCCACAAACAACCCCTGAAATCCTGCATGGTGCTGGTGGTAAAAGATAAGCTATTGGAGGTTCAGGAGAGATAAATGGCTTTTTCAGGTATGCAGTATCCAGAAAAGTCTTGGATTTAGAAACTACATGATTAATTTATGTAATAAATAAATAAAAGTATCTCATTATACAGATATTAAATAAAGGGTAAATTTTTTAAATTTTTCTATGTTCAGGAGAACTAGAAAAGAAAATGGGAATGGGAAAATTGCTTTATTTACTGCTTGATTTTCCTTGATGCTGATTACATGGAGAAATTTATGTAGAAAATATGATAGTGAAATTAAAAAGTAATTTTGAAAAACCACACTTCTAGGAAACATTTTTTCAAAATTGTTTGAAGGCTGGTGATACAGCTCAGCAGCACAGTGCCTGCCTGACAAGCATGAGGTCGTGAGTTTGATTCCCAGTACAAAAAGAAAAAAAAAACTGTTTGAAAGCCTAACTGGCAATTTATAGCATGGTGCTTTAAATGTTTCATTGTCAGAATGAGGACATAAATTTATTAACTGTGAATGAATCAAATTTCTTAGAAGCCTGTACTTACTGAGATTGTTACTCCAAGAAGAAAAGTATAAGTTGGAAGAAAGATGACCTCCGTAAAGCACTCAACAGCGGCCCTCAAAGATCTCACACTCTAATTCCTGGAAAATGTAAACATTAAATGTGTACGGGGTAGACTTTGCAAGTGTGATTAAGGAGATGGGAAGGTTTCCTGGATTACCAAAGCTGGCTGTAAATGCAATGAGTTGCATATTTTTAAGAGGGAGAGGGGAGGGAACTGATTACACATAGCAGACTCAAAGGCAGTGTGGCAGAGATTGGAGTCATGTAGCCACAAGCCAAAAAATGACAACAGTCACCACAAATTAGAGGAGGCCAGTAATGAATTCTCCAGAGGTCTCTAGAGGATGTATGACCCTGACAGCACCTTTAAGTGAGTTCAGTGACACTGATTTAGAACTTCTGGCTTCCAGAACTAGGAGGGAATAAATTTCCACTATTTTAAACTACCAAACTTATTTGTTACAGCAGCTGTAAGGAAACTAATCAAGTTATCAAAAGAGATAACTTTTCTTATTTTATTTGTATATTTTTGCAACTTACGCAGCTTACAGTCACCTTTGGGAGTGGTTACATGTACATATTACAGCTTGGCTTTTTCTTTCCTAATCCCTTTCCCCTTCCTTTCCTTTTCCTCTCCCCTTCTGGTTCCCCTTTCACCTTTTATGTACTTGTTGATGTGATTTGTCTTAGCTCATGTTAGGGCATATAATTTTTACACTGACTGAAGTTATTAGGATCCTGTACATGTGTCAGCGCACTTGGGAGGGGGCAAGGCAGATTTCTGAGGGCGAGGTCCCAAGGTTAAAGAATGCGTATGTGTAAACTGTCAGTAACAACAGTAGGCAGCACTGGGCCAATTAAAGCACAAGAATGCAAGAGGAAGAGTGCAAGAGCAGCCTGAGTCTTTGTTGTACAAGTCTTATACAGGTTGTCATCTCATATTTACATTCTTACTTAGTGTAATAACCAGTGCTTTCATGTTTACCTGCTGTCAGTCTGGTTATACAGCTGTATCCCACTGTGCTCCTGCACTGGACAACTAGGATCATATCTTTATTCCTCTCAGTTCCCCTTCCCTTCCCCTCGTCCCCTACCCTGGTTCCCTTGGACCACTTCCTATTGGAAGACATCTGACCCTTTGTCACTTGCTATCCATCTTTTATCATTCGCTTTGTACTTTTAAAGAAAATTTTGCTATGTAAGAAATTATGCATTAAAACCATTTAATGAGTTGTTTTATTATATGTGATGTACAATTATTGATCCTTGAATGTCACGTGTTACAAGTGGAAATCTTATGAAAGGTCAAGCGATGCCAACACCCTCCCAGGGGAGGGCCCAAGGGATATTCTCACAGGTGAACTCCTAAGGTTAAAGAACGCACATGTGCAAGACATTAGCAACAGCAGGCAGCATTGAGCAGAACACAAGAGCCACCTGTGTCTTTACTGTATCATTCTTAGACAGGTTATCTCATATTTGCATTCTTAAGAGTGCTATAACCAGTGCATGTGTATTTACCTGTGCTAAATCATGGTTACATAACTGTATCCCACTGTGCGCCTGCGCTAGACAAGTGAGGTAACATCCTCAGGTGTCTTTAGATGCCTCTGAGCTTTGAAGCAATCTGAGTGGTTTCCCACACCATCCATAGCTTTACATCTATGATAAACCTTTTAAATTACTTCCCAGAGATAATAATGAAAACTACCTCCCCCCAAAAACCACCTGGGATATACTTTGTATTAGAGTCCTCCAGAGGAACACACTAAATAGAATGCATATATATAAAGGGATTTATTACATTTGGTTTACCTTATCAGAGGCAGTCAATGGCTGGCTGTATGCTTCTCTGTAGCTGCTTAGTATAAGAAACTGAAAGCCTCAGGAAAAGACGGACAAAGATACAGAGTCCTGGATTGTGGCTGAAGCCTTGAAGCTCTTTGGAGAATCACTGACGTGAGGGCAGGTTCAAGGGTGCAGAAACTATAGCACTACAGAGGTGGCAACAAATCACACCACTCAAGAAGGGTGGAGTCAGCACAAATAAGCTTTTTGCTCCACCCAGAGTGCAGCCCCCTGAGTCCTGCCATTCACTTAGGGGGAGAGGAGTCCTCTGCCCTCAGTTCACTCGCCCACATGTCTGTCTTCTCTGGAAACACCTACACAGACACCAGGACAAGGGAGAAATGTAGTTCATCAATTTTTTAGGCATCTCATCTCTCCACCCAGTCTAGTCGATAACCAAGATTAATACTCACCCCCCTTAATGGTTAATGAGAAAAGATTCTAGTGACCCAAGGTCTGAATGATAACCTTCAGCTGAGTCATTAGGTTAGGTGGGCTTCAGCTCCCAAGCAGGTGTTTTCTGCTATCCACCTTTCCGTCCTTTACTTTTTCTTTTTCTCCTTCTTCCACTTCTTCTTTTATTCCTTTTCTAAAATTTTGCCTCCCTTTTTTACTAGTCCATTTCCAGTATGTAAAGATTCCACCCATGATGGGGATATACCCATGTACATAGTACATTTCGATTCTCTTTTGTTAATCCCTTTACCCCACATGCCCTCTAGCCCTTCTCCCCTCCCCACTTACAAAAGCTCTGTGTTCATTTATTCTCCCATTCTGTTTTCCCTTTAAGTCCCTTTCCTCCCTCCCTCCCACTCCCTCCATCTTGCTCCTCTTCCCATTTGAGCAAGTTCTTCCTACTTCCTGTACCTGTCTTCCATTTTGCTCATTATTTATCCTTTGGGTGTCTCACCCAAGAGAAACAATACAATATTTAAGCTTGTGTGTCTGATTGAATTCATCTGGGATTATGGTCTTAAAGTGCATCTATTTACCTAAAAATGCTTCAAATTTATCTTTCCTTGTGGCAGAGGAGTATTCCATTCTTTATAAGTATCATATTTTCTTTTTAAATTTTATTTTAAAGAGGGAAAAACAAATCAAAAAATACAAGAAAAACAAGAAACAGGGGACAAACAACAATAACAAAAAACCCAATACAAGAACAATATGGGCTTTTAAAACAAGGTAATAAGAACTTAACAAAAGTTGTTATTTTTCATAGTTATCTTCAAAAGAGTTACTCAGATTACTAGATATAGACATGCAATATTGATTTAATCCAATGAATGTTAACTGTTTTGTTCCAAGAACTAATAGAATTAGTAGTGCAACATCTTAGCTATCTTAAGTGTATATATTTAAAATTACATCTTTTTTCTTTTCCATTCCTTCTTTTCCCCTTTTCCCTATCCATTTTACACCTTGGAACAGTTTCTTACCCTTTCACAATATTTATTGAAGATTTTATATCTTACTTACTCTTTCAGTTTCTTACACTAGGCAGACAATACGGTATTTACACATGTGAGTTTTATTTAGTTCACTTATGAGTATGTTCTCAAGTCGCACCTATTTACCTATGAAAGCCTCAATGTGATCCTTCTTTATAGCTAAGGAGTACTCCATTGTATAAACATACCACATCTTTTTTAACTGTTCCTCAGTCGGGCATTTAGGTTGTTTCCAAGATTTAGCTATTACAAATTGTGCTGCTATAAGCATGGGTGCACATATATCACTGTGGTATGATGTTTTCAGTTCTTCTGGAAATATGTCTGGAAGTGGGATAGCTAGTTCAAATGGGACCTGCCTTCCCGGCTTTTTGAGGAACCTCCACACTGATTTTCACAGTGGTGGCGGAGTCTACACTCCCACAAGTATGTAGAATAGCTCCTTTTCCCCCACAGCTTCTCCAGCATTTGTTATTGGTTATTTACTTGATCTGACCATTCTTTATGAAGTAAGATGGAATCACATTGTTGTTAATTTGCATTTCTATAATGACCAGTGAGGCTGAGCATTTTTTCATATGTTTATTTGTCATTTGTATTTCTTCATCTGAGAAGTGTGTATTCACCTCAGCTGCCCATTTTTGGATTGGATTTTTGAATTTTGAGGGACTCATTTTTTTTTAATTCTTTATATGTTCTAGATAGAAGTCCTTTGTGTGAAAGATAGTTAATTAAGAATTTTTTCCCAATTTGTGGGTTGTCTTTTCACTTTGTTGGCGATTTCTTTTGACATGCAAAGACTTTTTAATATGACAAGATCTCAGTTGTTGATTCTGGAAAGTATTTCCCATGCAGTTTGATTTTTGTTCATGAATTCTCTGCCTACCCCTATGGCTTCAAGATTGCTACCTACTTTGTCTTCCAGCAGAATTAGTGTTTCTGCTTTAATATTTAGAACTTTGATCCGATTTGACTTTTTAGTACACAGTGATAGGCATGGGTCTAGTTGTATTTTCAGCATGTGAAAAGCTGGTTTTTCCAGCACCACTTATTTTTAGAGGATATCTTTCTTCTAGTGAACATGTTTGGCTCCTTAGTCAAAGATAAGGTGGCTGAGTGTGTTTGTAATTGTGGATATATATTCTAATCTATTGCATTGATTTTCAGGTCTGTTTTTAATTCTAGTACCATGCTGACTTTATCACAGTAGCTTTGTAGTATAACTTCAAGTCAGGAATTATGATACCTCTTGCCTTGCCTTTGTTGCCCACAAATGCCTTTGTTATTCTATGTCTCTTCTGATTCAAGATAAATTTTATGAATGGTTCCTCTAGATCTGTGAGGTATGCTAATGTTATTTTGATTGGAATTGTATTAAATCTGTATAACAATTTTGAGAGAATGGCCATTTTCACAATGTTTGTTCTTCCTATCTGTGAACAAGTAATGTCTTTCCATTTTCTGAAATATTCAATTTTTTGTTTCAGAATACTGTAATTTTCACTGTACAGATCTTTTACTTCCTTTGTTAGATTGATTCTTAAGTATTTCACTTTTTGGATGCTATTATGAAGAGTGCAGTTTTTCTTATTTCTCTCTCAGTGACTTTGTTCATTGTGTACAGGCATACTACTGATTTTTGAGTGTTAACCTTGTATCCAGTTACATTACTAAATTTGGTTATTACATCTAGAAGCCTTTCAATGGAGTTTTGGGGGTCTTTTATGTTGAGATTCATGTCATCTTCAAATAATGATAATTTAACTTCATCCTTTCCTATCCTTATTCCTTTTATTTCTCTTTCTTGTCTAATTGCTCTGGCTAATGTTTCCAGCACTACATTGCATAGGAGTGGTGAAACTGGACAGCCTTGTCTTGTTCCTGATTTTATAGTGAAAACTTCAGTTTTTGACCATTTAATATGATGCTGGCTGTTGGGTTGTGACAGATGGCTTTTATCAGATTGAGGTAAAGACAATCTATTGTGATTATCCATAGGGTTTTTATCATGAATGAGTGTTGTACTTTATCATTTTCTGTATCTATTGAGATTATCATATGATTCTTATTTTTGACTTTATTAATATGGTGTATTGCATTTACTGATTAGTATATGTTGAACCATCACTACATTCCTGGGATGAATCCCACTTGTTAGTGGGGTACAATCTTCTTGATGATTTGCTGCATTCTGTTTGCAAATATTTTATTGAGGATGTTTGCATCTATGTTCATCAGGAGATTGGCCTGTAGTTCTCTTTTTTGCTTGGGATTTTCTCTGGTTTGGGTATTAGGGTAGTACTTCCAGAAATGAGTTAGGGAGAATTGCTTCCCTTTCAATTTCACTGAAGAGTTTGAGGAGTGTTGGCATTAAGCCTTCCTTGAATTTCTTGTAGAATTCAGCTGTGAATCCATTGGGACCTGGGATTTTCTTTGTTGATAAGGTTCTAATTACATTTTCAATTTCATTAACTGAAATTGTGTTATTCAGCAGTTTTACGGCTTCTTGCTCCAGCTTTGTTAATTCATGTTTCTAGGAATCTGTCTTTATCTTCTGTGTTATCAAACCTATCAGAATAATGGTTTTCAAAGTGGGTATTGGTGATTTGTATGATCTATATTTCCACAGGGTCTGTATTGATTTCACCCTTTTCATTCCTTAATGCATGAATTTGAGTTTTTGCTTCCTTTTTAAAATAAGTTTGGTTAGGGGTCTATCGATTTTATTTATTCTTTCAAAGAGCCAACTCTTTGATTTGTTGATTCTTTGTATTGTTTTCTTAGTCTCAATTGTTTTAATTTCTGCTCTGATCTTTATAATTGCCTCTCTTCTTTTGGTTTTGGGCTTGACCTGCTTCTCTTTTTCTAGATGTTTGAAGTATAGCATCAGGTTGTTTATTTGTGTTTGCTCTGTTTTCCTGATGTAGGAATTCACCACAATGAATTTCCCTCTGAGGACTACTTTCATTGCATCCCCCAGGTTCTGGTAAGTTGTATTTTCATTTTCATTTGCTTGTAGACATTGTTTAATTCCTCCTTTAATTTCTTCTGTGATCCATTGATTGTTCAAGAGTGTATTATTTAATTTCCATGTGCTTATGGAGATTTTTGTTTGTTTTCTCATTAATTTCCTGTTTCACAGCACTATGATCAGATAATATGCATAGGATAATTTTGATTCTTTTGCACTTACTTAAACATATTCAGTGGGCTAGTATATGGTCTATTTTAGAGAATGTCCCATATGAAGCTGAGAATAATATATATTTTGATGTTTTGGGTGGAACACTATATTCACCTACTAAGACCATTTGTTCACAAGTTTGATTTAGTTCTGTTATTTCTTTGCTGAGATTTTTTTGTCTAGATAATCTATCTCTTTGTGTCAGTGGGTGTTAAGATCTCCTGTTATAATTAGGTTATTGTTTATTTGATTTCTCATTTCTATTAATATTTGTTTTATATAGCTGAGTCCTCCCATATTTGGTGCAAAACTATTTAAGATTGTTATCTCTTCCTCTTGAAATTTTCTCCTGACCTGTATGTAGTGAACTCTTTAACTCTTTTGATCATTCTTGGTTTGAAGTTCACATTGTCTGCAAACAGAATAGCTACCTCTGCTTTTTTCTGAGCTCCTGTTGCATAAAGTATTGTTTTCTATCCTTTGAATTTCAGTCTGTGATCTTCCGTTTTGGTTGTATGGATTTCTTGTATACAGAATATGGTTGGATGTTATTTCTTGACCCATTCTGCCAGTCTGTTTATTTTAATTGGTGAATTGGAGTCATTTACATTGATGGTTACATAATATAGTTGGCTTATTGTTGCCATGTTATCTTTCTACTGTTGATTCTTTACTGTTCCACTCTATTTAATTGTTTGCCCTGTTTGTTTTTTTTTTTCTGTTTTAGAAGTCATAGTTATTTTTGTCTATGTATAATGTCTTTCAGTACTCTTTGTAGGGTTGGTTTGGTGATCATGAAGTTCTTCAGCTGTTCTTTGTCATGGAAGTATCATTTCTGTTCATTCATTTTGAAGGATAGTTTTGAAGGGTACATTTATATGGCTTGTAAGTGGTTTTCCTTTAGGATTTAAAATACTTCATGCTCTTCTTGACTTGATTATTTGTGTCAAGAAGTCTGCTGTGATTCTGATGGGCTTTCCTTTATAGGTGACTTGTTTTTATTTCCAACAGCTTTTAATATTCTGTTCTTATTCTGTTGAATTTCTGGGATGTTGATTATTATATGTCTGGGTGTAGATACATTTTGGTTATGGCTAATTGCAATTCTATGTGCTTCACTTATCTGTATGTCAGTTTCTTTTCCCATGTTTGGGAAATTTTCTGCTATTATCTCTGTAAATAGTCTTTTTATATCATTTGTGTTATCACCTTTTTCATTTACATCTATCAATCTTATACTTTTTCTTTGCATCATCTTGCAACTGTTGAATTATTATTTCCTGATTCCTTGTTATTTTTAACAGATCTTTCTATCCTGTTCCTTAGCTACAATCTTATCCTAGAGGCCTGAAAGTCTATCTTCACTTTCACTGAGGTGATTTTGCCAGCTTTCAATGAAATTTTTTATTTCCTGGATATCTCTTTGAATCTGTTTCATGCATTCTATTTCTTTCTTATATTCTTCATTCAAGGTTTCCATCTTTTTGCAGTGCTCCTCAATTTTCTTAACAATGTATTCTCTAGCTGCTCAGCATTTCTTTTATTATGTTTATCATTTCTTCTTTTACCTGACAGATTATTTTTGATCTGAGTTCTATGACAGCTTCGTGGAGTTGTTTCTTTACTTAAGTTGCTATCATTTCAGAAGTTTCAGGTGTGGGGTTTACACTTGCTTCTATGCCCATGTCTCCTAGGTTTGTTTGGGTTAGGATGGAGGTTTGAAATTGCATTTGGCTCTTTTGTTCCATCATTTTCCTGTATTTGCCTGGGTCAGCTGAATGCAAAGTCTCAGTTGTTTCCTGGGTGGAGGGTAGTTGTCCATACTGGAAGGGATTTTCCCAGCTGAGTGGTGCTCATTAGGCAGGCCTTACCAGGTTCCAAGTGGCACTTAGAGGCTCCTCAAATGGATGGAGTATGTTTGGTGGACTTTCCGCATGACCCATATGGTGTGCTGAAGCTCCCTGGCTGACTGAGGTCACAGGGCAAGGTCCTATCAAGCCCCAAGTGGCTACCAAGGCTGCACTGCTAGGTGAAGTACAGTGTGCAGGCCTTCAGCTCATGCCACACGGTACCCCATTCCTCCCTAGCTGCTTGGGGTTCCTGGGTAGGGCCCTACCAGGCATGCCAAAAGTGTTTGATGTTGCTAGGTTGGTCCCTACAAAATCTAGAGTGGCCCACCAAGGCTCTTTGGTTGCTTGAAGTTCCTGGACAGTGCCCTACCATGTTCTGAGCAGTGCACCAGCCTGCATGGCTAGGTAGAGTACATTGTACAGGCCACAAGCTGGTACCATGTGGTGCATCAAAGCTCCCTGTTTGCTGGGGGTTGCTGGATATGACCCTACCAGGTTCTGAGTGGCACACCAAGGCTGCACAGCTATGGAGAATACACTGTGCAGGCCTTAAGCTCATGCCATATGGTGCACTTATCACATTTTCTTTATGTTTTCACTTGTTGATGGGCAGGTGCGCTTTTTCCAAAATTCAACTAGTATAAATTGCACTGCTGTAAACATAGGTATCCATATGTCACTGTGGTATAATTGTGATAGCTCGGACCCCGGAATAAAATCCAAGGAAGCAAGAAACCAAATTTGGGGAGCAAAGGCTTTTATTTCTAGGCCTAGCGACACAGTCTCCTTAGGATCGACCCAAAGACTGCGCGCCTTACAGCTAAGGGGAGTGGCTTTTAAAGCTAAAAATCACAGGAATGCTGTCAGACTGTTGACACAGCCAGATAGAAGTTAGGACATACAGAACTTTGGAATCTTCTTTTCTAGGTTAAGCATTTTACAGAACAGCGCAATTTAGCACGTTTTATGATAGACCACTGGGTAGGGAAGGAGGTTACCAGAAACTGAAACTTAAGTTTATGGCCTTTTGGGAAATTGAAACTTAACCTAGATAGATAGAGGGGGTTGTAAGGCTGGTGTCCAGTAAAATGAAACTTAAGTAAGAAACCGAATTTGGGTCACTTTTGGGAAGGGGGGGGCGACGCATACAGAATAGAATAGCTGCGCTTTGGTTAAGATTTAGGCTACAACAATGATGACTTTATCTTTTTAGGGAAGATATCCAGAAGAGAAACAGCTGGGTCAAATGGAACCTTTAATTTTAGTTTTGTATTAGTCAGGGTTTTACTAGAGAGAACAGATATAACACAAGATATACAGAGGTAAAAGAAACAACAAGATTGGCTTACGATGGTCAGCCACAGAGTCAGATGAGTAAGTGTGCAGAGGGCGTCTATACACTGGAGGCAGAAGGATTCAATCCAAGGCCTGGAGTTCACCTTAGTGTCTCATGCAAGTCCACACCAGCAGGCTGATGGGTCTGCGACAGACGGCTGAAGGCTTTACAATGGAAGGCTGAAGAGTCTGTGTCGGAAGGCTGAAGAGTCTATGCTGGAAGCCAGGAGAGGAGGTCCAACCAAAGGCAAAGACTGGAGCTTCTCCCAAGAATGGAATGCACTTGTACTTCCTCTTTCCCTTTACACCTCCAGGTGATGACCCACCCTAGGGTGGGTCTTCCTCTACAGCCTTTGGTGTAGAATTGCTAAACCCATTTAGTTAAACTTCTAAATTTCTCAAGTTGACACAATCAATCAACCACTACAAGTTTATTGAGTAATCTCCATAATGATTTCCATAGTGTTTGTACAAATCTACACTCCCACCAACAATGGAAGAGGGTTCCTTTTTACCCACAGCCTCACCAGCATGTGTTATTGGTTGATTTCTTGATGATATCTATACTCTATGGAGAGAGAGGGAAACTCAGTGTTGTTTTAATTTGCAGTTCTCAAATGGCAAGCATTTTTTCGTGTATTTATTGAGCAATTTAACTACTTCATCTAACAAGCATCTTCTCATTTCTGAGGCCCATTTTTATTAAGTCTTTAAATTGGGGGGATCTATTTTTTTCAGTTCTTTATTGTTTTATATATTAGTCTTCAGTCTGAGGAGTAGCTGGCAACTTTTTTCCCATTCAGTACATTGTGTCTTTTTTCTGTTGATTTTCTTTGCTGTACGAAAGCTTTTTAATTTGATGTGAGGAAACATTCCTAAAATTCACATGGAACAAGAAGAGACCTAGAATAGCAAAAGCAATTCTGGGCAACAAGAGCAAGGCAGGGAAAAAAATCACATTCCCAAACTTAAAGTTATATGACAGAGCTACAGTAATTAAAACATGGTATTGGCAAAGAAATAAAAATAAAAATAAAAATAAACTTATGGATTAATGGAACAAAATAGAAGACACAGAAAGAATTCAAAGCACATTCAGCAACTTTATCTTTGAAAAAATGGCCAAATCCCTTCTCTGGTGAGAAGATAACCTCTTTAATAAATAGTGCTGGGAAAACTGGCTTTTTGTGTGCCAAACATTAAACTTAGACCTGTTATCTCTTAGCATGCAGTAACCTAAAAATGAAATGGATATAAGATTTGAATATTAAAACAGTAACAATCTGCTGGAAGATAGAATAGGTAAAACTCTTGAAGATGTTGGTCTAGGCAAAGATTTTATGATCAAAACCCCAACTACACAGGAAATGTTCAAAGACTTAACAAATTGTCTACTTCTTCAAAGCAAGGATCATTCAAATGCTTATCTTTTAAACAACTTTTCTAAATAGCAATTGCACAATATTTTATAATGTGTGTATTTTTTAAGTGCCAACATATTTAAATAACTCAAAGCTTCTGGAAATCTCCTGGGAGATTTCTAGAAACCTAGGTTCTCAACTATATAACACATGTTGAAATGAACAACTACTTTGAAGAAAAACAGACACTACAGTACCCAGTGCTGATTCCATAATGTCATGATGTGCAATCCAGCAAAATTATCATTCTTTGTTCAAAGTGATTTTAGCTTGCTTTGTCCTTTTTAAGTTCAACACACATGAAGGTATGGACAGCTGTTTTGAGGAGAATCAGAGACACTATGACAGCCATTCTCGGCTTCCCTAATGTCTGGTCTTGAAGACCTGAAGTGCCCTCCTCGTCCTGCTCAGATCAATTCCATAATATGTAGTTTCATGTGAATTCCCTGTATGTGACAATATGGACAACTATTTGGAAGAAAACAAGAATCAATATGATAGAGAATGAATATCTCCAATTGTCTAGTTTTGGAATTTATGTCCCTTACATTGCTTTCTTGTGATCCACTTTGTTCTGTTTTGTTGTGTTTAATTTTACCCTTTTGATAGAATTGAATGTATATTTCAGTGGGTAAGATGGATGACCATATTGCTGTTTTTTTTTGTCAGATCGTGGAACAGAACTCTTAACATACTCACTGTTTGAATGTCTACTTTACATATTTTAACTTTGTAATTTGAACAACTATTTCCAAGAAGTCAGTATGTAATTTGTCAAGTGATAATCTCTTAAGATTTTTTGCTGTTGTTCTTTTCCTTTTTTTCTTGGAATTCTGTATTGTTGCTACCCTTTATTCTGTTTTGTTTCTTTTTTATCTTTCTTCTCTTTAAATAAAATAAAAATAAATAAATAAATAAATAAAGGTGGTAGAAGCAGATTTAGGTACACAAAGGCAGTCTAAGGAATGGCTAGAGTGACATTTTTGTTTGTATATCTTAAAGAATGCACAGAAAAGGTACAGGGGCTTGGGAACCCACCCCAAAGGAGAAATTAGTTGCCAGACATGGCAAAAGATGGTACAAGTGGGAAATCAAAGAGCCTCCTGTGGTTACCTTGGGAATAGCACTCTGAGCAAGTTCTTTGATTTGGTGCTCGCCCACCCACATGGCATCCTATGTCTCTCTAGACTGGTCACACAAACTGAGCTCTTCTGAATGCCAGGGAACAGAGCAGGTCAGGGAAAGAAAGAAATCTAACCGAGATAGTTTTGCTTACTTTGAGAATTCATCCTTAGAGAAAATGCAACAGCAAGAGGAACTGGGGTCAGGGAGAAGGCTAAACCAAAAAACCAAATAAAAAGTTCTAGTAAGAAATCATTGTGTAAACTTGGATAGATAACATTCTTTACTATATCATTAATGAATTGGGATTTTTGAGAATTTGAGTAGTTCTGTTTTGGCCTGGACAGTATTTCTCTGGCTAAATAATGCTTGACTGTGCTTACCAGAGGAATAAACTCAGTGTAAAGTCCTAGAGATAGATTCTTTCCCCAGGGGTGGTAGAAAAACTCAAAATGATTTTTCCCAGAAGCTGAGATTATAAAAACAGTATTATAACAGTACGTTGCATTTTTTCCTCTCTGAAATTGATGCACAGAAGTAGATTATCAGGATATAACTCACAGACACAAGATCAAGCACATACATCAGCTGTTATGGAAATACTTCTTATAAGATGCATAAAAGATCCAAGTGAATAATTAAAGGAAGAAGTAGATTATTTCTCTTCTTATTTAATATTAGTATTGCAGAATTTTAAGAGGCAAATTAGTGGAAATTTCTCTTCTTAGATGATTTGATAACAAAGGAGATTGATTCAATGATTGTTGATGGCAACACTTTCCTATCATAGCGAACAAAATGGAGACCCACAGTGATCTTGAGGCTGGTGCAGTTATTTCTAGATCTGGGATTCATATCTAAGATGTAACTCTCCTAATTATTATTTCAAAGAGCTGCTACATTTGCCAAGACATTTCAAGTGGAAATACTCCCCAAAATGGGTTATTAAAATGTCATCTTTCAGAATGGATAACCTGTAGCAGATCTACCCTCCAAGCCAGTATACTTTAGTTTGTTAGGAATAGTTCTGGTTTCAGTTTCTGTTACTTTTGTTTGTTAGAAATGACTGGTCATTATGATGTATAGTTGGTTACTGTAATGCATATTGTAAGAACAAATACCCAATTGACAGGTTATCTTGCCTCTATACTTCCTGCTTGCTTGCTTCCCGTATAAGGCCTAGACCACCGGAGATCAGGGTCTGATATTTTGGGAATGATTCTGGTCAGTGCCCATTGACATAAATAAATCTGCCTCCAAACCTTCAGTTTCATTTTTGTGTTTCTGTTTCCCACAGCATCTGGTATGTCGGTGGGGAAGGCTGACCATGCAGACCTCTTTGGTGACCCTCATGGACAGAGCAAGAACCTACCCAGGTCCTGATGGGAAGGCATGCCCTGGAGATTTCTTGG
>PVJX010008630.1:0-64499 GCA_004027295.1 Dolichotis patagonum
GAAGCTGTGAATGCCCAATGTAAAAAGGAAACAGAATTCATAAAACAAAAACAAAAGTAGATATCCAGGAGATTAAAAATTCCACTGAAAGT
The DNA here is from genome assembly GCA_004027295.1 of Dolichotis patagonum. Classification (NCBI taxonomy): domain Eukaryota; kingdom Metazoa; phylum Chordata; class Mammalia; order Rodentia; family Caviidae; genus Dolichotis; species Dolichotis patagonum. The sequence goes on from PVJX010008630.1 coordinate 93, forward strand.
ATCCATAGCAGAATAATCCAATGTGAGGACAGGATCTCAGATATAAAATATAGGCTTACAGCTAATGCTAATGAAAATGAAAATAAAGATTTTTTTTGTCTTTTTGAGACAGGGTCATGCTATGAGAAAATAAAGATTTCTTAAAAATCGTGAGAGACCATAGGAAATCAATCCTGCATCTACTAGATGATGCAAAACAGAATAACATAAGACTGATCAGAATCAGTGAAAAGGCAGAAGATAATACAAATGTTATAAAAAACATTAAAACCTGTTCACAGATGTCATGGTAGAGAACTCTGGCAGGGGTAAAGAATTTGACGTACAATAAATGAAGCAAGGAAAACTTCAATTAGCCATGATTTTTAAAAAAATCTATAGCAAGGTATATCATAGTCAAGATACCAGAAATCAGGCACAAGAACAGTGTATTAAAAGCTGTTAGGAAAAAAGAAACAAATCACCTGTAAAAGAAAACCCATCAGAATCATAGCTGATTTCTCAACAAACCCTTAAGTCAAGGAGAGCTTGGAGTGAATCATTTCAAGCTCTAAAAGAAAACAAACTTCAACCAAGACTGATATATCCCACAAAACTATCTTTCAAAGTTGATGGAGAAATAAGATACTTCCATGACAAAGAGCACTGTAGGAAATTCATGAAAACCAAACTACTACTCAAATACATTATGAAAGACATTCTAGAAAGCATGAGCAGGGACTTCAACTCCATGAACTCCAGTGGAATGAACCCACTAGACAAGGCAAATAATTAAACAGAGGAGACAAAAAGGGGCAACAACAGGAAAATCATATGACGAAGAAAGGTCAATATATATATCAGTTATAATCATCAATGTAAATGATCTTAATTCATCAGTCAAGAGAAACAGACTGGAAGAATGGATCAAGAAACAAGATGCAATAAAACGTAGCATACAAGAAACACATTTAATTCAAAACTACACACATACACTGAAAGTTAAAGGATGGAACACAAATACTCCTTGCAACAAGAACCCAGAAAAAAGCAGAAGTAGCTATTCTATTGGCAGGCAAAGTGGATTTCAAGCCAAGACTGATTAAGAAAAACATAAAACATCACTACATCCTCATAAAGGACAGGGGTTGTATCCAAGAGGAAGAGATAGCCAACATAAATATATATGCAACAAATACTGGTGTACCCAACTATGCAAAACACATATGAACAGACATAAAAAATGAAATAAGCACTAATACAATTGTATTAGGGAATCTCAATGCTCCAATGTCATAAACAGATCAATCAAACAAAAGAATCAACATAGAAATATCAAACCAAACCAAACCAAACCTGTGGAAAAAAGGACTTAGTAGATGTTTACAGGGTGTTCCACTCCGCAATATCAGAATACTTATTCTTCTCAGATGAACACAGGATGTTCTCCAAAATAAACCATACACTAGCTCATAGAACTTGCTTAGTTAAGTTCAAAGAAATTGACATTATTCCATGTGTATTATCAGACCATAGTGCAATGAAGTTGGAAATCAATAGCAAAAGAAACTGCAAGAACTTTATAAACACATGGAAATTAAATAATAGCCTCCTGAACAATCAGTAAGTCATAGGTGAAATTAAAGAAGAAATTAGACAATTTCTACAATTAAACAATAATGCCAGTACAACATACCAGTAATAAGGGACCCAATGAAAGCAGTCCTATGAAGGAAATTTACAATAGTGAATACTCATATCAGGGAAACAGAATGAGCTCAAATAAACAACTTAATGTTGCTTCTCAAGCTTCTAGAAACAAAAGAGCAGGCCAAGCCCAAACCCTATATGAGGGAGGAAATTGTGAAGATCAGAGCAGAAATTAGTACAATGGATTCTAAGAGAACAATACAAAGAATCAAAGAATTGAAGAGTTGTTTCTTTTAAAGATCAAATAAAATCAATGAACACTTAGTCAAATTTATTCAAAAAAGGAAACAAAATCCATGAAATTAGGGATGAAAAATTTGAAATCACAAGTAATCTTACAGAAATACAGAAGACCATCTATACCTATTCAAGAGCTTGTATTCTAATAAGTTGGAAAATTCAGAAGCAATGGACAAAATCCTAGATATATATGGATTACCAAAGCTGAATCAAAAAGTTCTAAAATTATAAAGAAACATTACAAGTCAATGAAATTGAATATGAGAATATATTTCTTTCTTTTTCTTTTTTTGTATACCAGTGATCAAAATCATGACCTCACACTCTCACACTTACCAAGCAAATGTTGAGCTACTGAGCTAAATCACTGGCCCATGAAATTGAATACACAATTAAAAACCTATCCTCAATAAGATACTGACACAGCAAATCATCAAGACTATACACTATGACCAAGTAGGATTCTTTTTTTCTTTAATTGGTACCAGGGATCAAACTCACTATCACGCGCTTGCAAGGCAGGCGTGTATGCCACTGCACTAAATCCCCAGCCCCCATTTTTTTGCCTTTAATTTGTGCTTCTAAATGGTAGTTACACACCTAACATTATACCTTACATCTAGAAGGTATTCATTAATTATTTGTAGATTTCAATGAGAGATTTTAAATACAAATGAATGAATGAAGAAAAATAACAGCATGTATAAAATTCCTCCTTTTTTAAGGTTTCAATTCTTGCACCAATGAAAGACCCATGCTAATATAGACTGTATTTTTTCTATTACCTTTCCGACAATTCATTTTTAAAATGCAGTGAAATATGCCTAATTATAATTGTGATTTGCTTCTTTGAGGTGCTTTTTTTTTTCCCGGTACCAGGCTTCAAACTTACAACCTCACGCTTGCCAGGCAGGTGCTTATTCCACTGAGCTAAATCCCCAGCCCTTCTTGGAGGTTTTTAAGGTGCATTTAAACAGTAAATTGGATTCCTCCAATTGTTTTATTCTTTCCATCATCCTGATTTTTATTTCAAGGCCATCAAATCATCACATAACTGATTTAAAATCCACCACCATTTTAAAATCCACCACCTCCAGGGTTTTTTTTTCCAGACCTTGCCTGTGAAATTTGGAACTTTCTCAGTTGCCCTGTATTCAGGGTTTTTTTATTTGTTTTGTTTCCTTTTTTGTTTGTTTGTACTGTAAATCAAACTTAGGGCCTCAGACTTGCCATGCAGGCGCCGTGCTGCTGAGCTATATCCCTAACCTTATATTCAGTTCTCTTTTCTTCCTTTTTTTTTTTTTTTTTTTTTGGACTGGTAGTTGAACTCTGGACCTTGTGCTTGCTATGCAGGCTTTGTGCCTCTGACCTTTATCCTGGCCTATATTCAGTTTTCAACTGTTCATTTACTAGAACAAATCTTGCCCCCAAATGCCTAAATTCTCCTTTTTTGTATTGTCTCAGTATTTGCTTTACCTTGCCCTCTAACAGTTAAAAATACAGATATAGATGATACAGATAGATGTAGATATAGGTATAGATGATAGAAATAGATAGAGATAGAGATAGAGATAGAGATAGAGATAGAGATAGAGATAGAGACAGAGACAGAGATAGAGATAGAGATAGAGATAGAGATAGAGATGATATAGATATAGATGACACAGGTATTGGTAAAGTGTATGTCCTTACTCGCCGCAGACTCTAATCTAAAAATGTGACATGTGTATGACTCCTTGGAATGTTATTTCAGCTCCTTACAAAAGAGTAAATTGCTATGGATATTTACCTACAAATATGCATTGCTCATTGGTATGGGGTCACCCTAGGCAGTGTATGCCCCTTACTGGCCCCGTGAAAGTCTTTACTTTCCAGGGGGATTATTTCATTACATATTTTACTTATATTTACTTACTTACGTTTCTCCTGTGGTAAAACTTTTCCCTTTTCCTTTTGTCCTCTTTGATTTGTTTGGTTTTTTGTTTGTTTGTTTTGTTTTGTTTTGTTTTGTTTGTATCAGGGATAGAATTCATAACCTCATGCTTGCCAGGCATGTGCATATGCCTCTAAACTACAACTTTGGCCTGCTTGTATTCTTATTAAAAGATTGGTCTTCATGCCTTGGGGGCTTGGAGAGTGATAGCATTTAGTAGTAGCTTCATACATGAGCAAAATGGGCCTGTGCAATTTTTACTACAGTCTCACTGATACAGGAAGACATGATTTGTCACTTTCCCTTATTAAGATTTTTTTTCTTAGAAATCTTACCTGTTACATCTACATAGTATTGTTTAATCCTCAGAGTAGTTTATACTACGCATTATGCACATTTGAAGCATGTAACTGAAATTATGAACTAGGGAACTGGACAGCAGAAAGAGCATAGGATGCTAAGATATTGACAAGGAAGAATTCAAGGAAGTGGTGAGTACTAAGCCAAGAGGAATAAAATAAGAACAAAGATGAAGATCAGAGTTGTGAGTCAAGATCTAAAGTCTGTTATGTTTGTTGCTTGTTACGTTGTTTTGCTTGTTACTTAGTTAGAAAAGGAGCTAAAATCTCCTACACTCGTTGAAGGCCTCTTTCAATCACCAGTAGTTCAGAAAGTTTGATTTGTTGTTTAGGAAGTGGGAAGCTTTTGTTCTTCTATTTTCTTGACATGTAATAATTTGACCTAAAATTTAAAACTCTAAGTGTACTACAAGTATAGAATGTTTAAAAGTATTGATATGATGGAAGAGGGTTGTTCCAAGCACTCTCATTTGAGCTCTGGCTTGAAATCAGGTGTCTGACCTCCACCGCTTCCAGTTCAGCAAAGGTTTCCTTAAAGGTTTTTTTTAAAACAGCTCTACAGGCCAGATTAAAGATGATTTTCCCTGCAGTGTATTCTTAGATCTGTAATAGGAATAGGTTTTTAATCCCTGTATTCTTGTGGTATCTGTTCCATCATTTAAGTCAGTTTTGTGTTGCTCTCCTGATGTTTTACATAGACAGAACCGCTCAAATGTAGGCAAAATGCTCTGTGTATGACTCTCCCACCGCATTTGTTCATGTTTGTTGTATTACTTGTCACGTTGTATCATCTTTCTACATGTAAATCTCTCTAGACAGTTAGTTACCTTGTCACTGGTGTAGTCTGTTTCTTGTTTTTCTCTTTCCCTAGTCTAACAGAGTGCTTGCCACATAATGATAGCTTCTCAGTAAATGTTTGCAGAAAGGAGAAAAGAAGGAAGAAGGATACTGCAGTGAGTATGCCTGCATTTCAGTGAGTGTCCCACATAATAAACACAGTCCGGTCATGTATGCAAGGATGTACCCTGGCTTAGAAGGAGAGCAAAGGTACATCGGCCTCTGCTCCCACAAAGTTTATTGTCTTGACTCAGGTTTATCGTAACTGCTTAAAAATATTCAGTTCACTTTAGTCTTTCGTAAATACAAATCAGTTCACTGAGGTGTAACCACTTGGAGCTTCTTGAAAGTACTGCCATTCCTTCCTTACCATTTAATTTTAATAGATCTTACTTACATATCAGGATCTTCACAACTTTCTATTGAATTTGCTCTAGGTAAATTTGCAGTGTCTTCACTTCAGGTCACATCTGTGCTGGTAGGCTTTTGTCTAAATGTCCCCTCAAAGCCTCATACAGTCATATGTAGGGCTTTTTCAGTGGTGACTGAATCGAGTATGAGATTGATTCATTGCACAATGCTAGAATTAAAGGTGCTAGGATTAAGGGTGGGTGATTACTAAATCAGTCTACTGATTAATGTGACATCACCGTAATCCTGGCAGCCTAGATACAGTATGAAAGGGGCAGAAAGATGCTGTTAATGTCTCTTATTTGTTTTGCTATCTTCTGTCTGTCATGAATTATTTTTCTCTGCTAAGTCACCCTGATTAGGAGCCAGCCAATTATGGACTGAAACTTCCACAAACTGTGAGTTAAATACACCTTTCCTCCCTTAACTTTGGGCATCAGGTATTTCCTCTTAGCAAGAGAAAGGTAACTAAGACTTGTGCTCTCATGGATCCTGCTCAGTACTGCCTCCAAGCAATGATAAGAGTAATAACATGCACATAATTGATTGTCATTTACATGTGACATCCAAGTTTATACTTGTATTTTCATTACTACAACAAAGTTAGTCATACAAGATGTCTATCATCAAAAAATAAAGCATAACAGATATTGCAAAAATGTTTTTTAAAGAGGAATTTTGTACATTCTTGGTAGGAATACAAATAGAAGCAAATAGAAGTAACAAATGATCCAGCGACCCCTTTCCTTGGTGCAGAATTGAGTGTGTCAAGGTGGTATCTGCACCTCGTATTCATTGAAGCATTATTCACAGTAGCAAAGAAAAATTAGAATCAGCATAAGTGTCCATTGATGTGTTAATAAAGAAAACTCAGTACAAAATACAATGGAATATTATTGAGAAATAAAAACAAATGAAATTCTGTCATCTGCATCAACATAGCAACATAGTGGAGGGGATCATTATGTTAAGAGAAATAAGCAAGACATACAAAAGCAAATATGTTTTCATGTGTGTGTGTGAGCTTAAAAATTGATCTCAAGGACACAGAGAGTAGAATGGTGGTTCCCAAAGTCTAGAAAAGTGTGGGGAGGAGGGCAATGGTGAGAGGATAGTTAATGGATGCACATGTGCCCATCGATGAAAGGAATCACTTCTAATATTCTATAGTGAATGGGTAGCTATGCTTGATAATAATTAGTTGAATACTTCAAAACAGATAGCAGAGAAAATTTTGAATGTTTCCCAAGAAAGAAATGATAAATGTCTGGTGATAGATACGCAAATTACCCTCAGATTATCATTAAACATTGCATGTATGTATTGAAATGTTATATTGTGTCTTATAGATATGAACAATTACATTGCATAAATTTAAAGTGAAATATTTTTAAATGTTGTATACACATGCAATGGGATGTTACTCACCATTTACAAAGAAAGAAATCTTGTCATTTGTGATAACACAAATGAACTTGAAAGACATTATGCTAAGTGAAATAAGTCAGCCATAGATGAACAAACACTGCAGCATCTCACTCATATGCAGAGTTCACCTACGGCAAACTCACTGAAGCAAAGGTGAGAATGGTGATTGCCAGAGACTGGCAGTTAGAAGAACCACACACAATTTTAGTTCTTCAGCATGAACAACTTCAGAAAATTCAATCTTCAAGATGGTGATTATAGTGGATAGCACAGTATTGAGGATTATTTTGTGTTCTCACTGCACCTGTGTACTCACATACACAAAACAGATAACAATGTAAGGTAATGAATATGCTAATTAGCTTGACTGTGATAACCATTTTACAATGTACACCTATGTCGACACATCACCCTGCACACCTTGAATACATGTAATTTATATTTGTCAATTATATGTCAGTAAAGTTAGAGGAAAAGGAAATATTTTAAATATTACTATCTTTTAAGTCATTTAGAAGTATATGTATTTACAAAGGAAAATTAATGTGATGGTGATATTGTTTTAGAAATCCCTTATTAAAATAAATGCCATATGTCACAACATAAATGGATGCACATAAATCTGTATGTTTTCTGTTTATATATAAATATCTACTAGGTTATTTATAATTGCACTTGTTTTACAGCTAAGTTTTGCAGTCTACTCTAGTCTTTTGGTAACTAGAATAAGGCTTCAGTAATAACAACTGTCAAAACAATAACTTTTTTGCTTTTTCTCTGAAGATATACAAATTTAATAATTGAGCTGACCTAAACCAGAAGCAGAAATAATCAATTTTAGGAGTTACAGTTTTAATAAAAGCAAAATTTATTAAAATATTGACCCCTCACATCTCTACTTTCTTCAATACCAATATGCTAATATTCTTATCTTCCCATTTCTTACTTGATTCATAATGTTAGAATATATAACATTTCAGATTTTTAGTGGATATAATTTTTCTTTAAAAAGTCACATTATAATGTCTGCTATAAAATCACAAACATGATTTCCGCTTTTGAAATAGGAAGAATACAGATGAAGAATATAGAGATTCATTAATTATTAACCACACAATCATTTTTAACAATCTGTGAGTTTCTGAAAAGGCAGAAAATTTGTTTAGTTTATGTTTAATTCTCTGTGTGAGAGAAAGAGTAAGAAACACAGTGGAAGGGAGGAGGGAGATAGAAAGGCTAGAAATGAGGTCACGCTAATGTGTCCATAAAAGTATGCAAATAATTTAAAATATCTGTATTAGAAAAATATGACAAACTTTCTTTATGTTATTCTATCACTGAGATTTCATTATTTTGATGAAATGCACTGTGTTAATTCAAATGCAATATAATCATAAGTAACACTTGAGTATATGAACCACACTTGTCAAAGTAAATGAACAAAATATTATTTTGATGTAGAGCCCTTGAACTCCTTTATGGCATTGGTTTTGTTTACATTGTAATTTTCAAAATTAAGTAATCTACATGGTTCCCTAGTGTGAATTAACAAGTAGCTCTCAATCAATGTTTCACATTTTCTTCAGCAAGCCCATGGAGGAAAACAGTGCCTGTTTCTTTTCTTGTGGTACAAAATTATTATAGACTGTAACTCTTTCCATTTCACTATGAAGATTATATTTTTATACTATGGACTTAGCCAGATTTTTCCTGGGTATTCAATAAGAAAAGCTAAAACTGCACTCAAAAAGGTTTTATTGTCACGAAGCACATATTAATATATTTGTAATATATGAATCCTAAAGGTTTTCAATGGAAAATATTTCGTGCTGTCTCCATTAAATTACGCACTGACACAGTCATCTGAGCAAGCTGAAGCTATTTCTATGGACTGCCTGGACTTCTTGCTCTCACCAGAAAGCAACCAACCAAATACTCATTTAAAAATATTTTTTCAAACATCACATTTAACGGGCCTAAAACCTATTCTTGTGCTCTGCAGTTTCCTTTCTTTATAAGTAAGACTTGCCCAAGGATTTCAGGAAAGGAAAACAAGGAAGAATTACCTTAATCTATAAAGGCATAGTATATAGGAACTAAAACATGAAAAAATTAAAAGAAAACGAATTTCAAAGGCACAGGTTTTATGGTTGATTTTCATTATTTATTGGCAAAGCCAAATGTGTAGCAACATAGCATTTCATTGGTTACTACGACTTGAGAGAATGTGGGCCTAAACCAAGAGAGTAATCAGTAAAATATGTAAGAGTTGGACGAGAGGACACACCTGTTGCCATAGATTTAAAAAGCCTTGTCTTCAAAGACATGAAAGAGCAAACACAAAAACACTAAGCTATTGCTGTATTCTCAAAGCCACCAAAAAGAAGCTAGAACTAACAGGAATGATGATCCTGAACTAATTGGATTTTAAATCAAGATCAAAATGCAGCATGCATTATCAAGAAATGGAACAGTCTAAGTTAGTAATTATGGGATTCGCTGCCATTGATTCCATCACGGCTCTCACTGTTTCAGGCCCTAGGTTCACCCCTGCTTCCCCTGGGATGGCACTGCCTTCTCATTTTCTGCTGTTAGGAAACTTCCATCAATGCTTTGTTTAAATTTCTCATTCTCTCTTATCTCCCTTGTACGATCCCCTTTGCTGAGTACAGTTTCCAATCAATAGAATAAAATGGTATCCGTAAATACAATTTGGAAATTATTACACATATCCTCATTTCTGGTAAATTCTACTTTGAGCCTGGGAACTTGAACCCTTTTATTCTTCTCCAAGACCCAAATCATAGGGAAGAACTAGAATAAAAATTTATCACATCATATGCAGAGAAATAAATAGAAGGGAGAGAGAGTGACAACCACTGAACTTCCCATGCCAAATGGAACACTTCAGTTGAGTACAAGGGATGCCAAACTATTGAAAGAGAATTGATTGTTGCAATATTTGAATAACAGAGTGGAGGAAACAGTCTTTTCCTCCATTTGAAAATCTGGTTATAGTGAACAAACATAATCACTGGCAAAATTAAGATTATAAAACAAATAAAAAGAGTATGTTGACCTCAGCTTGGAATCATATTCTCTGTTCTCTATATTCTAAAAGGATGCAGTATTAGAAGATGACATATCACTGTGTGAGAAACCACACTTTGGAGAAAGAACTTTGTTCAGGTCCATTGACAAGATCTGTGACCATAGACAAGGTGCAAAATTTTACTCAGCCTTAATTTGTCTTTTATGGAATGAAACTAACTAAAGGGTTTTATCCTAGGGTTTTGTGTGTTCAGTAATTTAAAAACGTCAAGCTTTCAGAATGGCATCTAGTCATAGCAAATGCCCAGTGAAGATTAGTCTTGTGATTGCAATAATGACTTTTTCATTCAAGTCTTCAATATTGTATGACCTTGCTGTATGACAGACCGAATAGCAACTTTTGTTTATTTGGTCTTCACAGTAGGAAGACAAGTTTAAAAGAAAAGCAAAGTGCAGTTTAAGTCAGTACACTTCCACTCCAAGATGAGGTTATTTTCCAGAGCAAAGTTTAGATCATTACAATACATTAGAGATTCCATTTTGTCAGTCTACCTGGGTTTATTGTTTTGGACAGTGGAGGCCATAACTGACTAAATTTTTGAAGCATTTAGCTATCTAAATCAGAAGGTGAAAAAGTCAGTTTCAAGTTCTACCATCTGTCTAGCATTTTCTTGTTACATAAGAAAACTGCATTGTAGACAAACGGCAATGAGAACGTTGCTGAGTATTAATGGCATTAGCAGAAATACTGGATTTCATTTTGAATAGTTTACCTTAGTAAGTTCAAAGACATTCACTTCCACCATAAGAAGAGATGCCTATCACTGACAAACAGTGGCTTACTCCATTGGACCAGTGAATTTTTTAAATGAAATTTAGGTTTTTCATGCTTTCATGGATGATTGGAATCTTCTCTCATATTTTTCTGCTCTTAGCTTGAGAGATATCTTCATGTATTTAATTTTCACATTTTTTCCATACATTGTTAGCTTTCTCCTCTAACTCACAGAGAAATGTCCTTTATTTTCAGAGTAGATGAGCACCTCTGTCTTCGGCTCCTCAGTACACAGAGCCAATATAGCCCTGTACTTAAAACCGATGCCACTATCACCAGACGTAACATTTATTAACTTATTCTGCCACAAGCTTGCCCCATTACCAAGCTCAGCTATTATCCATATAGCTCAGTTTCCACAACTCTAAAATGTATAATACTGTCTAGTTCTTAGTGGTGTAGTAAAGGATCAATGAGGTAAATAGAGAAATATGCAATAACATATGAATAATTGGTTGCATTCATTGTTATGTATCAATATTATTATTCATTCATTATTACTCATCAATATTTTATATAATCATTCATTATTTACTATTGTTATTATAGAGTGCTAGAACTAGTGTGAGAAGCTTATGCAACCATTTGTCTGATCCTAAACCCTCCATTTTTAGAACTTACTACCCAGGAAGTCAGTATGACACCTTCTTTCTGCATTACATCACACCTCATTCTTCTTTGGCATCATTCATTCACCCAGTCATTCAGTTAGTATCTATTGGATAACTTGTTATATGCCTGGAATACAGCAGCACCACAGTATACCATCTGAATTTCAGCCCTTTCATGATAATTTCTCAGGTTATTATTTAATGTCATAATTAGAATAGGAAAGTAGCTGATCTTCCAAATAACTTAAATCATTGGCTTTCAATAAAATATCATGTATAATAAAAGTCTTGCTATTTTTTTCTAGATTGAATTTATACTATTCCTTTAAAATGTATTTTAATTCCTATCTGACATCAAGATAAATGTTTAATCTTCTGGATTATTTTTATGTGTCTTAATGCTTCAGGGAAAAATAAGTTGATTGGACCAGAAATGGTCTTTTAGCCTATGTGTGTTGCAAATTATCTAGGTAAATATATATATTTTTTACTGGCTCCAAGAATCACATTTCAGAAAATTAGAAGTATATAGTATTTGGAGTTTCTCCTGTTTACAGGCTTCTGCTTTCCCAGGGCAAAACAGGAAATTCATTTTGTTGCCCTCTAAGACATCATACTCTACAATGCTGAAAAACAAAGTGTTAATAAAACAAGACCTAAATTTAGATTTAGGAGTTTTGAGTTTCTAATCATAAGAATGCAACAGGGTTGGGAACTAACCTGCTGCCATATGCAACTAGAAAACTGGGCAAACTGTGGGAAATGACTATTTTCACATTTTGAAGAGCAGACAGCACAGCACTGTGATCTTTCACAGGAATGAACAACAACAACAAAAAAGACCTATGATTGGACAGGCTCTCTGACCTACAGAAAATTTCTACACTGCAGCGCAGGAAAGAAAAGTCCAAATAGTGCCTGATGACTTCCCTGAGTGAAGAAGCAGATTGAGTTCATATGGAATCTATGGGAGAAGCTGTGAAAAGAAACAAGCCCCCAAAATATGCAGAGGAATCCTCTTGAATCTTTAGCAGAATATAAAGTTATATTATATATAATATATATATATTATATATTCACCATATATATACAGTGAATGTGAAAAGGTAAAGCAAAAATGCCTGAGAAAAGAACTGCTAAGGAGCAGATACTGCATAACTCCAGAATTCATACAAGGCCAAGAACTGAAAAACCTGAATAGACAGATCTCCTTGAACACTTGTAACACTTAGTAGAGGCCAAGAAAGGTCACATCTCAGAAGTAAGGTTAAATTAGCCCTAGGAAAAGAACCATCCTAAAAGAAGCAAAAAGCAAGTCTCAAAAGGATAAAATTATCCACAAGTCATATGTTGCCTATCAGAACTTAGTCCAGTGCTCTTCATTGAAATACAATAAAATCCAGTGTTTGACAGCATAAATTTCACAAAATCCATTATCAACCAGCTTTAAACTAACCATGAGATTATTTCAGGAAGTTAATCTCCCTCTCTCCCTGTCCCTTCTCTCCTTTCCTCTCTCCCTCTCTGTGATACTGAGAATTGAACTCAGTGCCTTTGCCTTTTTCTTTGCTTGCTTTTGAAATGTGGTCTTGCTAAACTGCCCAGGAGGATCTTCTGATCCTGCTAACCCCACCTTCCAGAGTACTGGGGTTATGTCACTACACCTGGCTTTAATACATTTACTGATATTTGCACTCTTTCTAAGCACGAGTTAAATGCATGCTTCCAAATATGCATTAAAAGTAGGTCATGCTCAGCTCTTTTCCTAATGGCTCAAGGGACAGCTGGTGTTCTAGACTAAGGCTGCTTTGCCCAGTGAGAACTACATGAGAAAATGGAGACCAGAGCCAGACTTCAGTGGGCATATTGCAGAGGCTGCCGTAGGTCCCTGAGATTTGGGGTGATTGTTAACCTCAGAATACGTTAGTCTGTTTCTTTTGTTGACATACTGAAAAAGAACAATTCAAAGAATAATTTTTCAAAAATGAAAAAGAACAATTTCTTAACTAATATTAGTGTTTATTGTATTAGTCCTTATAATCTGTATCAGCTTTTCCAACATTTGTTTATTCCAGTATATTGAGGAAACTTGGAGTTAAATAAAGTTTACAGTTAAAAGATTGCTTTTATTCACTATCTCCCCAGTTTCTTCAACCTACTAATTAGATGCCATGTGCTAAGTGATGCTTCCAATTTAATTATCCATTAGTTTCTTTTATTCAAAATTGTCACCAGTGTTAGTGCTCTGAGGACCATCTTTTTGTAAATGCCAAAGTACTCCAATGGCCTCATTTCCCAAGTGAACAAACAGAGGTTCATAGTTAATGTGTAAATCACATAACTACAACAGACCTCTTAATTCCCTTTCTATTCCTTTGGTGCACATTTCAGTAGATTACAGTAAAGAATTAAGATTATATTTTACTTTGGGGTAAGTGCTATCACATAAAAGGATAAAGATTTAAGAAAGTTAAATCTTGGAAGATTTCAGATTTGCAATGTTAGATAAAATCTAAGACAACTAGTAAAAGTTATATTTTACAATACAGTTTTAGGAGTATTTTAGGAGCGTTAACCTACATCAACAAAGGTAAATACTAACTTGAAATTCAAGTAAGTTTCATTAACAATGAGCCATTATGGTACTGTTTGAAAGATGAATGTTTTGTTTGAATTCCATTCAGAATCTACAGTTCTCCTTGGTGTCTCCAAGTTCAAGGGTACTTATATAACTGTCCTTCAAAGTAAACCAAGGCCAATACTTGTCATATTGTAGTCAATAAATATTTTCAAATTTATGGATGAAGTTTTTATTTGTCTCATACAGCTCTTATAAATTTGGGTGTATTTATGGACTTCCAAAGTCATACTGCTTTGGGATGCTGTTTATGAAGCACTGTATAAGCTAATAAGTAACTTTAATTTGCTAAATCTAATCAAACACCAGATATGCCAGTATGTTATATTTGCCCTTACTAATCCTAGACTTGTCACTTTCAATTTCCCTTTTTCCTCAATAGAACTGAAACGTCTCACTGCTCTGACCCCATAGTCTTTTTAGATGTTTATGCTAGCAAACTGCTGAGGATATATCAGAACAATATCAATAGCGGCATCCTTATCTCTAAAGCCAGTTCAATGGCTAGGAACATGCACCGAAGCAAGACTTAAACTCTCCCTCAATTCAATATTCTAGGAAGGGTTGTAGGAATAGAAAAAGAAAAAGGATTTCATTAAAACACTGGGGAAACAACACTATTTATGACCATCTCCTATCTCTAAGGGCTACACAGGGAGCACCTCATTTTGATTCAGGCATTCTGTTTGTTTGCCCTAGTCTTGATACATGTTCTGTAAGGATATATCTGTATCCCGGAAGTAGTGTACAAACAAAATAGAAACCTTGGAAATTCTGGGTTGAGTCTACAGGCAAGCTGAAGACCACTCAGGATCTACAGGTCTCTCTAGTATTCCCATTACTGTGGGCTAACTGCTGGATATGTCCTTGTAGTGACGTACCCAAAGTCATTCTTTTTTTTTTTTTCGGCTTTCTGAGATTTTTCTCCTTTCTAGAGACTCTCCTGTCTTAAAGAAATTCTTCATTTGGTATAAATTTCTGTATCTGCTATTAAATTTAATGAATTTTAATTCATATTGCTGACTGCACATTTCAGAGGTATCATTTCCTTTTAGAATACAAGCAGCAACAAGAAAGATGACACATTTTGTCTTCCTTCTACACCCAAATGTAAACAATTATGATAACCTCTTGCTATGTGGGAGGCACTTGTCTAGTGTGATCATTAAATTACAGCTTCTGTATTGTATTTTCCATGGTTTATGTTCATTCTAATTTGATAGGCTGAATTATATGTGATGCAGAAAATTCCTATTTGTACTTACAAAACACAGCTCAGCAAATTTCTGTGTGACACCATTCATTTTATTTCATGAGCGCTTGTGGTAGAAAACAAATGAATACAGTTTTTGTTAGCTGCATGGGGTTCTTCCTGCTAAACAAAGGAAAACCTTTAGAAAGTATCAGTCTTCTAAAAAGTTAAAAATAAAAAGCTAAGGACAGTAAGCATTATGTCACTCAGTTCGTTATGGAGAAGTCAGTATATAAAGTGATAAGCTTCTTCAGCAGCACACATCCAATTAAAGGCAGAATCAGAGGGCAAAAATTGCTTCTCTCAATTCATTGGCCCCATTTTATCTGCTGGATCGTCCCTGGATCCAGCTACAACTGTTCGAAATGGTGGCTTTGGGGGCAGACTGGCTTTGAGACACGGTTTCTTTTACGCCATTCCTTTCCTTGCTATCTGCTTGGTCCTAAGGTGGAACACCACCCCCACGAGGGAGAACACAACAGTTGTTAGAGCGGCGCGCAGTGGTACGCACGTTCTAACAATGCGACCGGCCCTGGGAACCATGAGTCATATTTTATTACCACCTTACTGGGTTGCTTTTATGGCAGGTTTTATTGCTCCCATCTATTTATCCAGAAAGTGTCATTTTGAAAATATAAACCTTAAAACGAGAAAGCAGTTGAGGAGAAAAATAGAATGTGCTCTTTTTTTGGAATGAGTTTAACAAACTGTATTTCAGAACATTTCTGCTCTTTCAAATTTATTTCTCTGAATGCCCTTCTACTTCCTACCCCAAGAAAAAAAAGAAGTAAATAGAAGCAAAGGCCATGAGAGCTAGAAAGAACCTTAAAATCACTTTCACTTTACAGACAAGCAAACTGAGGTCCAGAACAGGTGGGAAACTGATTTCCTCATCAACTCAGTTGTGCAGAAAAGCCAGCCATCCCTCACCGCTGGACCTTATCCCATCCCACAGCTGTTTTACACATTTCAGTGCCTCGAAGAGCAGGCTGTCAGTAAGTCCTTATTGATAGATCTGGACCTCATCGACTGTTTGCACTTCGTTGAGCAGGATGCCGTGGGGACAGAGAAGGGAAGTTTGGAGGAAGAGAAGCGTGTTTGTACCTCCCGGGAGGCTTACTGACCTCATCACAGCTGAGCTTGGCTCCTAGGAAGCTGGAAGAAACAAAAGGTGCTTGTGAAAAATAGGTGTTTGTTCTGTTTTCTTACATGCTGTTGTAAATACCTCACAGGGCAAGAATCTTGGTTAACAGTTGATTGATCACTCTATTATGAAGTATTGATTAAGCGTGTAACATAGGTACGGTAGGATACTCCAGAAAAGTGAGCGGGCAAAATAAAAATAGTGATTGCAATGAATGGTTTCATTTTGGTATTTCCACTTAACAGTTTTTACAAAGATTTTTTGTGTGCAAAATGAAATAGTCACAATGTAACAGAACAAAAGATAAGGTTACATAAGTTAAATAATTGTCAAGGGGTAATTGCTACATAATCTATTTACTATTTAAAGAATTTTAACTTAAACTCTATTAAAATATTTTACATGTATGTTTATGAAAAGCACACTATAGGTGTGTCTGAGGCAGCAGATATCTACATCTGACTGTAGCCGGGTGTGTCCAGCCTACTTAACTGCATCTGAGATACCTCGGAAAGCGAATTGTCCGAGACCCTTTCAAGGGAGGCCTCGGGACACTGCATACAACTCATCTTCCATGTAGAAACTTCAGCTCTAAAATGTTTCTTCCATATATAGTTTATCTCTCATACCCTAGGAAACCTAGTAAAATGGATGCTGGCATTTTTGCCCTAGTTAAATTGAGCCATTTTTGTTTATCAATCCTGATTTCTTTACTTCACTTTTACTGTAGGAATAGTAATGTTTAGTTTTCTGTCTACTTGGATTCCTACCACAGCCATCAGGTCATTCCCAATCTAACAGACTAGAAGCATCAAGAAAACATCAAGGAACTTTCAATAAAATGCATATTTATAAATCATTGAGTGAATAAAATGATATTAAAACATAAACAGGCTGTGTTGTTTTTCTACTAGAAAATTGTCTTGAAAATCACTTGATATTGAATTTCAAGTCATTATCTTAAGGTTAAATTTCTGGGGTTTTTTTTAACCAATTTAAACATTTCAAATTAGATGAAAATCAGGTGTTTTTCCTTTTTTTTTTTTCTTTCTCTCCCCCTCAGCAATACTGGGGATCAAACCCAAAGCTTCATAAAATACTAGGTAAGCATGCTGCCACAAAGCTAAACACTTTCAGCCTTGGCTTTTATTTTTTGTCTTTTAAAGGGTGAATTTTATTCATTTATTCTTTAATTAATATGAAAATACAGTATTATAAATTTCTCTTGTTACCATAACATAATGGCATGTATGTGTATATGTATTATTAATAAATACATGGACAGGGCTCTCAAAATGACCTTGCATGCTACACAGCATTCATTGTCCTCAGATAAAATGTACATCAAGCCAGTTTTCAAATTGTAAATGCAACACAATCAGACTTTTATTATAAAAACATTTTCACTACCTCAATGCATATTCTGTGCATAATATTTTTACTTTGTTCAACACTTGCCCTTTTTAAAAATTGCATTTGCTTATTTTACTTCAACAACAGGTATCTATCCTCTCCCACACAGGGAACTCTCTGTATTTTATCTTACAACCAACAAGCTCATTCACATAAACAACGTCTGTTGTTGTCACATCCATTTACCTACACACACTATCTTATTGTTGGCCCCTTTGTCTTTCGGGCTCCTGTTACTTTGTCCTGTTTTGGAGACCTGCTCTTTGGCCCCTATCTGATGCTTCTGGACCTCTCAGCCCCCAGTGCTCTGCTCCTTTCTGCCAGAATCTGGAGCTCTCTGAACTGTAGCTGTGTGGGAATTGATTGGGAATGCATCTGCAGCTTGGCTCGGCAGGGAAGTACCTCCAACAAAGTCATCAATACCTGCTCCTGCACAGCTGGCTCCTCTTAAACACGCGCTAAGACTCTGTGTAAGAAACATCGGAACGGAACGTGCTCTCTAGAACTAGTGCTCTGCCCCCGTGTTTTTACTTTTATTTTTCTTCGGATCACACTGGAGCAAGTCCCATAGAAATAAATCGGAGCCATAAGAAAGAAGACTAGAAGAAAGTGTTAAACCATGTTCTATCGTTACCAGTTGATATGCTTCTACAGTTCTGGGGCAATTATCCTCATAACGTCACGAAGGGGAAACCTCCCAAAATGTTAGCTATAGCACCAAAATGCCTGCAGCTGCATGAGGCGCGGTGGATTCAGGCAGCTCCTGAGATGTGTTATTTTTTCTGTGTGTATCTTCTGAGTCTCAACATGAATAAGCTTTTAAGACTCAAGGCAAATCTTAGCACCGTGATGTTGGTAATGGTTTATCTGAAACTTGAAATCACCTGTAACGTGTGCAGCAGGTGACCCAAGTAGATGGAAAAAAATTCAGACCTCTACTACCCATTTGATGAACCTGAGCTGCACGTCAGGCGGCATTTAAAAAAACAAACGGTGGGCTGGGGATATAGCTTAGCGGTACAAACTCCCTGGCAAGCTCAAGGTCCTGAGTTCAATTCCTGGTACCAGAATAAGCACATAAACAAATAAACAAACAACAAATGGTGGGTTTTACTTGTTCACAGTGATGGCTGTGCACAGATACAAGTCTGAGTTTTATTAAGAGAATATCTTTGCTCATGGCCAATCTTGATCATATCCACCTTACAGCTAAACTGAAAGGAGTAAAAGATACCATGTCAAAAATTTGAGAACAAAGTCAGTATATGCATTAAGAAGAAATATGGTCTGGTGGCTTTCACAGAAGTCAGTGTAATGATGCACAAAAGTTACAGAAGGAATCATGCAGCCTACGTTTGTTTTTAGCACATAAAATATTACAAATCAGAAATAGAAATTAAGCCCTACTTTTTCTCTCAATTTGAATTCTTATTTATTTAAAACATATTTTTTAAATGAAAGGATGAATTCCAACTTTACAACATGAAATCTGCTGATGACATAATGATTAAACTTACAAAGAAAACTTACAAGTTTTTAATTCAACTGTATTTCCCTCAACTTTGCTATGCTTTGTATGCCGAGATTAGTGTTACTGGATTCCAGGGTACCCTCTTGAAATCTGGCCTATGTAACCCAAGAATCCTTCAAAAGTCAGTTTATCCAAGGGCTTTGTAAGATCATATTTATGAGTCTAGTTTTAAGTTAAGTCTCTGGGCATTTTAAGTTCCTCGAGTTCTTTAAGCCAAGAAAGATTTAATTTAGCAGATTACCAGTGTGCAGTGAATAAATTTAGTAGTATGCAACTAAAGAAATTACTAAAATATGAAATAGAGATCTATCTGATTCAAAATTAAAATATTTTTTAAATTATGGAGGCTGACTCTGCACCTTTAGTTTCCAACTATTCTTATTGAGGAGGCTGAGGCAGGGTAATCACTAGTACACAACCAGCCTGGGCAGCATAGGCAACACAGGGAATCTCTGTCTCTACAAAAGAAAAAAATATTAAAGCCAACATAAATCTCTTCCAACCACATTTGTTTCTGAAATTTGAAATGCAGGGTTTGGTTTCAGTTATAGCAGTGAAGCATTAAGTAAAGAAGATGGAATAACTAAATTAAAAATGATGGCTAATGCTTAAGCATGCAAGAAAGCCATGACTAAGGGGGAAAATGTAAATATTGTATGGATATTTACAGTCATTCTTGCAAAGGCTTCTATCAACTGAGAGAATTTTATAAAACCAAACATTTGTCTTTGGACATAAACACATTTTGATAATTTTAAATATTTTATATGGAAGGCAAACAAATTGATTTGGATTTGTGTAAGGATTGTTTGGCAGGAAGACTAAACAGTACACTAAAGGAAAAAGGTAATTCATAAAGAAACACTTTAGCATATAAATACTCTATCCAGTTTTAAAACATGTATAATGCGCTGTACTTGTGATTCCATGATAATAATATTCACTTCCAGCTCTGATTCTTTCTTCACCTCCCATTCTCCTAATCACACTACCGAAGAAAGAGAGGAGCATAACCTAACCCCTTCACTCACAGATGAGAAAATGGAGCTAAAATAAAATTTAAAATACAATAGGGCAATCCAGGGGGAAAATTCCCTAAGCAGTTAAGAATAATATGCTTAACGCGGAGACCTTGATTTTTGTCATTCTTTTTTGTGATAAAAGAAATTCTGCTGTGCTGAAGATAAATCTAAAAGTATACCCTGAAAGTACGGAAATCAGGAAATAAATAAGGACTTGGAAATGATGAGGAAAAGAAAGTGTAATAGCTGTATTTTTGCTTGTATTTCTTGAGACTGCAACAAAATTTAAGCTCAAGAAGCTGAGAGTTAGAAAACTAAAATTCTAGCCCCAATTCTTTCATACCTTTGCAGATTGAGCAATTTGAGCTCTGTTTGTGTCTGTTTGCTTACCTCTGAAATGGGCATATTCATATTTACCCAGCCTGCATAATTGGACATTCTTGAAGATCAAATGAGATAGTGGATTAAAAAGATTTTTGGAAATTCTGAAAAACACACGTGTATGCAGTTGGGTGGCACTTAATCAGTATTACTTTAGGTCATACTTTATCTCAAATGACACCAAATTAAGGTTCTAGGGATCAGGCAGTTGATAAACACTGACATTAAAATGTGCTTTCCGGAAGTCACACCAATCACCACTTCTCACTATTCAACTGGCCAGGGAGCCTGGATTTCCATTGTTTGGCAAATCTTGCTTTTCTTTCTTTTTTTTTTTTTTTGCAAAACCCTCTGCAGAACAATGAAAAGCAAACAGTGGCACCATCCATCATCAGCATGAATATCTATTCTCTATGTGCTTTTTTGCCTTTTGAAACCCTTACTTATTCATTTGTATGTTAGACTTTTAAGACTGTGCCCCTGCCTTATATCCTTGCTCTATACTGCTCTGAAATTTTTAAAACAAATCAGTGACTAAAAGAAAAGGCCACAAGTTCTGTTCCTAAGTAACTGCCATGAAAAGAAGGGCAAAGGCTGCAAAATACCAATAATCAAAACCTGCCCAAATGACAGGAAGAAGACACTAATATAACTGGACTTCTGGCTTACAAAGGAGTTAACAATGAAACAGCACCAGCTTAAAATCAATATGAAATTCTATAGGCAGCCTTTACAAAGAAATCAAGGCAGGCATAATATGATCTCCGCGGCTCACTCAGGGAAGACAGGATGGTGCGGCGCTAGCTAAATGCAGAAGCGAAGTTCTCCGGAAAGCTCCACTAAAATGGAATTACTGCAATCAGGCAGTGTGGCCAGGAGGGCAGGGATGAGCCTGATGAGGTTATCAGGAGACAATAGGAACTGAGGCTATGCAAATTGCTGAACAGAGGGGGGAAAACATGTTCGCATAGCTTATTATTAACAGTTTTCTTTGGAATGATAGACTCGGATGTCTGCTTAACCTATCAAGATGCATCCACATCTACCTCTTCAATTAAACCAGAGCAGGAAGACCACCAACATCCAACATGGAAGGCCTCATCGGTCACTGTTGTAAGCTGTGCTTCCTGCCTGACTTACCCCGTGGACTCTCACAGTTGTACAGGACAGAGATCTGAGTACATAGAAACAAGGGAAGAAAATGCATACATCACCTAGAAACATGTGTATGTGTTTTTTTAAAAAATGACTCAAAGTAAATCAGGCACGTTGTGAAGTCATAGAATTGTCATTTGTATAAGCCCTCATTAGAGTTTCCTTTGTGGATTCTTGTTGAATAATTGAAGTTACTACTCATGACTGAAGCTTTCAAGCCCAGGGGATTTGTGCTGTCAGGAATCCCAAAGTATATTTTACCTCAAATGATCCATTTTACAGCTGAAGAAATTGAGGCCCACTAAAACCATGTCAAACTTAACACTGAAGTCTGAGAACTCATCAGTTCTAATTTTCTGGACTATCAGCCCAAAGTTTTCCTCCTCTCTTGCTTCTTATCCAGTGTTAAAATATTTCTAGGCTCATCAGAGCAACAAATATGACCACAAAAGCTTTTAGGTTAAATACATTTCTAGATGTTTGTCAGAATTATTGACCAGAACTGTATTTCCTATTGGCTAAACTTGTGAAGTGGCAGAAAATACTACTGTGATTTTTCTGAGGGTAGAATTTTCCCATGCTAAAACAGCTCGAAAAAAAAGTGTTAAATTTTTTTCTAGAGATGCCTCAAGTCTTATTTCATTCCTTTAAAATCTGTTCTGTCATAAGATTGCTAAATGTTGTAAAACAGTGCTGTGGGAATGGTGCTGAAAGTCCGAGGCTGGACTGGCAATGACATACATCTTCAGATGTTTTTATCAGCATAGATATCGAGAGGTATCTTTAGCTTTTTTCTGAATTTAAAATGTGGTATCTTGCTTTACTGATGTTTATCAAAAGGAAGTAACATTGCAGAAAAAAAATGTAAGAGCCAGATACCTTGGTCTGCTGCCGTTAGAAAGTAGTTAAGGCCCAGCAAAGTATTCTGGTCACTCATTTACTTCCAGAGAAAAGGAAGGAGTATCCAGCCTGATTTGTTGTGTCTGCCCTTACAGCAGAAGAGCAAGCAGCTACTTTCCCTTTCTTTGTTTCCTTCATGGAGAAAAGATGAAAAGACTGTTATCAAAAAAGAGGGGCCACATATGCGCTAAAACCATACCAAACGAGGAAAAAAACGTAGGGGACATAAGCAGATTTCTGTCGAATGAAATATTCCCCAAACTAGAACTTGGAGATTCACTAACACAAAAATTTCCCATGCATTCTCCTACTTTCTTTCTTTCAGGCTTTAAATCTCATTTTCACCACTACTACAAATTTTAGGTGATGAATATTTTGAAACTGATATATTGCGGACATCACTGGAGTGAGATAAAAATCAAATTATCTTAAATTTAAAAGCAAATAATATTTGTTTTACATACTTTTTAGAACTAAAGAACACATTTAAGTCTTTATTCTAAACATTGTTTATGACAGTTAAGAATATTTGTGATATGTAACTTAGTGGAGATGAGCTTTTTAGTTTTTTTAATTGCAGCTTCATTTTTTCCTGTAAAGGTGATTTTGATAAGTGTTCTTCTTTGAAAGTTGGGAAGCTAGGGGAAGATTAATCTAGCCCAGCAGAGGAACTAAAGTGGCAAAAATTGATTAAGGCATTAAAATACCTACAGTATGTCTAGAAAATATGACCTGCCTCTAAATGGACCCAGTAAATCACAAACCAAACTCAAAGGAAGCAGTTAAGAAGAGCTTCTTTGAGTAATAGAAAAGTTTTCAAGATAAAGTATTTTGAAAGTGTCATTTTATTTTTATATAGTGTGCAAGCAGAGAGATAGTGTTACAGCTCAGCACAATCTTTCTGTTTTTAGAAAATAAGAAAAGCTCTAATGTACAAGTGATATGTATAATCATACAGATATTGTACATACACACAAAAATGTAGTGTGTAGTTTCTCTCCAGTGGCAGGATGAGGCATGACATAAAAAATTCTCTAAAATCTACTGCCCACGTATATTGCCTTACAACACCCCATACCCCATTCTTACCTCAAATTTTCTAACTTTGGAGTATAGAAATATTTTTCTAAATGGAAACAAAGATTTTGTAAACAATAAGGGAATGAGAGGTTGAAGGAAAGAGAGGGGGTGGGGGGGAGAAGAATCAAGAAGTAACATGCACAGATACAAATTTTCTCCAATGAATGTGATCATATGTATATCTAAAATGTATCACTAAAATTAATAATAATAAATTATTTTTCTCCAAATTACCCTAGTGGAAAAAAATGTTGTCAGGGAGAGAATGACAAAAGACTTTGCAGTGACAGATAAAGCAATTAGAATCCATTTTACATTAGCACATTGGCCACAGTAGTTTGATACAGTACGAGAAACAAATTCGATCTGTTTTGGGAGGTAGGAGATTTTGAAACATGTTTTTTTTTTGTGAGGAAAACAGGCAATGTATGATATTACCATGCAAGTCTAGAGAAAGAAAACTTGTGAGCATTTGGGAGATTCCAAAGCAGGTCAAAGCTGCCTAAAAATAGAAGCAAAATCAGTTTTCTCACTTGAACTGGGCTCACTGTGGCTGTCTCAGGCCTCTTTATTTAGTCTTGTCTTGGTTTCCTGTGAATCTTTTCAAGTATTTCCCAGCAAGAACAGTTCTAAATGTCTTCAGTCTCCAAATTACTGTCTGCTTTTCTGCATGGGCAGGTGAACTCACCACTGGCTCTCTTTAGAGGAGCAGAAGGGTCCCGCTGAATTGCCCCTCCTCACTCGGGGCTCAGCTCCACTTCTGAGCTGGTGCTGGGGTCTCTTTCCAAAGATCTCACCTCCAGGGTCTGTAAGAGGCTCACACTGGTGAGACTCCCATTGTTCTCAATACATAGTTTGGATAATCACTTTGCTTTTATTCTATCCTGGAATTCTTGTTTATTCCACCATCATAGTTCATTGCTCTTTCTTCTTCTTTCACTTGTAAGCTTTTAAAATAGCTGTGTCCACTGTATCCACTTCCCTTCTAATTTTTCCATTCTGGTTATGAAATCTATTTTCTCTCCTTGCTAACCCAAGAAGCTGGATAATATCTTTGACCCACAAACCAATATTACTGAATATTTAATAACTCGCTTTTATATAAGTGAATTTCTTCATAAAGTAAATATGCTAGAGTTTTACCATTGTAATTACTCTGTAGCTTAACACTGGTATTTCCGAGTCCTAACTTTAGGTGCAATGGTGAGCTTGGAAGTCTGATTAGGCTGAAAAAGAATGACTGTCTCTTCTAATACTGTAAGGAACCTTCTATTACAGCACAAAGAATTCACAGCACTCTGTCCCAAATGTCTTCTAAGAGAAGTTTTCCCACTAATGACATGTCATCAAATCCAGGCAAGTCCAAACACTCTCCAAATGTTCTGTTTTTAGTTTTAAATATTGTAGTTACTATTTGTATTAAAAATTGTATTTAAATTTAGTATAAAATATTGGTTATCCTTCATCTTGACATCAACAGCTAAGAATTTAAAAATGTACTAATAAAGTAAGCAGAATATATCTTCAATCAGGCTCAGCAGAAAGTACATTAAGTATGTTTAAATAATGTGTTTTTACAATTGGATTGCAGCAAATTCACAACTGGAGAGTAATGCAAACTTCAGTGGAAAGTCCTGGGATTTAAAACTGTTCACCACAATAAGTGAGATTTGGAGCCATACTTGTTCTAAAGAATAATTTGAATAAAAGAATGTGTGGAGTTAAGTTTTCCTGAATGACTGAGTGTTGAACTTCTCCTGGACCCATAGTCATGTGACAAGCCTTGTAGGTTTTAAAGATGAAAGAATTACAGCAGCTGGAATCAGAGAGTCATGCACCATCAAACAAAAACTTGAAGAAGACAGTCAAAAGGAAACCCTCTGCCTTTGGAGAGATTTAAATTTTCTTCTAATCAGGGGATATCTACTCCTCCCTCCCCAGGAATAATTCTACAAAATAGAAATAATGTGCAAACTGATCAGTTAACAGAAAGGGAATTCTTTACACACCAAGCCACATATAGAAGGGTTCAACATCAAAGCTCTTTATCAGCTTTTGTTTCACTGATCTCCAGGCCCAGCTTCTGAGAAGACATCACTGTCTGAGCAGCCAGCAGGCTTCAAGCACAAAAACCCAACAAGTCATCCAAAGACACCTTTACCCCACTGAGAAAACCTTAAGATTGACAGAAAATTTGTTTTTCTATAATGAATTTTTGTTTCTCTTCCTAAACCGATGTAATCAGTCAAAATATTGATAAAATTCTTATTCTATTGCTCTAAAAAACTTCGAATATGACCAGATTATATTGTCCAGTTATGTCTTTCCCCTTGAACTTTTTGATAGTTTGATAACATAATTGTTAACAGTAGAGTAAAAGCTTTTCTATTGTAGCAAAGAAAAATAAATATTCTTCTATGCATCGATAATCACATGGAGAAATTAGATAATCACATATCTCTTGATCCAACACCTATAATTCAGAATTCCTCCATAAACGCAACTCACTTATTGGCTATTTATAATAGAAAAGAAATTTTTGATATTATTAAAGCCAAAATCTCACTAATTTTCTTTTTTCTCTTTATTTCTTTCTTCATTATAGCTATCATTGTTACCGTTTTATTTGTTTTCAGTGCACAATATTTGTCAAGAACATGCTTTTGTTTTGTCTATGTCAACATTTTTGGTTTAACCCATCTAGCCAAACTGTCCAATCCAGTTAAAATAACCAAAGAAGATACGTTTTGAAAACCAATTAAGAAACTAAGCCTTATTTTAGCTAACATAATTTAAAAAATCTTTCTGTAACAAAATATTTCATGAATTATACATAATTATCTTAATGCTGAAGGATGAGAATCTAAACACCTAACAAAATATTCTATATAGTTTTTGAATTACAAAATTATTTGTTCTAAACCCTTCCATGCAGCCTTCAATTTTTGTAGGAAAACACACAATGTGTTTCCATTATTGTATGAGAAATTCTAGTAAGGATAAAGGAGAAAGGGACAAAACTTTCTTTAATGATCGTACACTGAATCAATGGCCTTTATAAAAATAGCCCAATTATTTTATTGTGCTTAATGCTTTATCTAATGTTTTCTGATGTGAGTTCTAATTTAAATATTTTGACATTTTAAGTGTTTTCCATTCTTCACCTCAATACTTTTTCAATAAAGGATATTGGTAAAGAGACATATATAATAAATGAGTTCTGTGATATTCCTAACTAATTCTAAGTTTATGGTCCTTAAAAATAAGTACTGTACATGATTTCATAGTAGACATTTTTATAACAAATAAGAATAAATACTTACTTTCACAGATGAAGCGCTTATCTGCAAAATGCATAGGCGCTGCCCATTGGTAAACACTAAAAATTTCCAAGGTGAAATCTGATTTGCTTAATTAGAAGATAATTCATTAATTACCTTGAGTGTTTATATCTCATAATGTACATCTTAGGTTACTTGATGTGCCATTGGTGTGTTTCAGTATTTTCATACCCTTTCAGGTTATTTTGTAGGGGATGCTCATTCCAAAAATGATGCGCTAGAGAAGTGTTTGAAGCACTTTGAATAAGCTGACATTGACCTATGGGGATATTTCCTTTTCTCTTTCTAGCATGGTTTATGATCAGAACAGGTGTTTTATTACCACTAGAGGGTCTTGATTCAGCCTCATCCCAGACAAACAAATCAGTACTGCCACATTGTCAATTCTGGAAAATGATTCTCTCTCTCTCTCTCTCTCTCTCTCTCTCTCTCTTTCTGTCTGTCTTTCAGTCTGCCCCCCCCACCCCCACATCTCTCTCTCCCCATCTAGCAACCTAAGGAAAAATGCTTGACTGGAGTCTAAGCACAGACCTTGCTAGGAGACTGGCAGAGAGAGTTTTCCCATCAGAAGTGCTACTATTACAACTTGCTTGTTTTTCACCATTGTCTCTGGGATGGTTCCAAAGTGCACTGTCATATGCCCTCCCAAGTAGAATATATTGTATGTCATCAGAACAAGGCACTCAACTGGGATGCTGAGGTTTTTTCAGCTGTCCATTTTGGGATTTGGGTGACCACCATTCTGTTAGGCCAGTGCTAACTACAGTAGAAAGCACTCCACTCTGCTCAGCACCCTACAACTCTGCTCTGTGTTCCGCAGTCTCCGGCCTACCTTTATCTCCCTGCTCTCTGGCACGTGTGACTTCAACCATATCACTGAGGGAATCATTTGGTTTTGGCATTGGTCACAGTCAAAAGCTCTCACTACCTAGGAATGTCTGAAAACAGGGTAGTTTTGTTTAAAACATACTGGGACAAAATGTGTGAAAATTGAGGAAGTCACTGATGAGTGCTTTTTTAGTTTTCAAATGATAATTTGACTTAGAAATGTCCCTCCTGCCCTCCAATACAACAGTCCTGGAGCAAATCAAAAGCGCCTCTTGCTTTAGAATGTAAAGTTTTTATTTTATTTGTCACAAATAACCAGGATGACTTTTATGTTGAGGTACTGAGAAAGGTTGTTGTTGTTGTTGTTGTTGATTTGGTTTTTTGTTAGCTTTTTGTTTTGGCTTTAGAGGGATTTTTTTGTTTTTGTTTTGTTTTCCTTCTGCCACTGCATTGCCTGTACTGTAAACAATCTTAGTAGAGAGGAAGAGAAAATACAATAAAGCTTTGAGAATGAAAATCACCCAAATGCTTCACGAGAGGTTCAGACTAGTAATGACAAGAAGACACAAACCACGTTTATTTTTCCTGCCTCCAGCAATATTTTTAGCTTACCACATATCTTTTTCACATGGATGTGATTTTCCCCCAATGAAAAATATATGCTAAGAAGAAGAATGTCTGCAATTAACTAAAATAAAAGAGCAAACTACAGCATGTGCTCCATGGTGCAATAAAGGCAAAGGGGCTCTTTGTGAAGAGACATTGCTCCAGGAAAATTCCTTTCTCTAACCATGATGCATTTGCTTCTATTCTGCATTGTGAACCTCCCCGAAAATAGAAACTTTATGTTTAATTGATTTATTTGTAATGAATCTGGCTCAGGGTAAAGACTCTTTGAAGCTGATTGATTACTGCAACAAGCTTAAGATTTCATACCACAACAAACCTTTTTGTACTAATAAACAGTGGGACAATAAAGCTCTGGGGCATGGTGTTTCCCTTCACATTAAAGTGAGGATTTGCAACTTAAGTATGTGAGGGACATAGTTTATGTGCTCCCAAGAAGCAGACATAATGAACTATTTCTTTTAATGGCAGATTATCCCTGTTTCTATTTCCTGGAGTGAAGACCTCGCAAATTGATGTATCTGTCCTCTGAGGTTTTCAGAGAGGCATTATGGCGTTTTAAAATATTAATATGAGAGTACATTTAGCTGAAAGTAGCTAGTCTAGGAGTCTCTTGTGGCTGCAATGCGGGTCACCAGAGACCTCCTGTCTCTCAAGGCAAATGATTTACTCTAAGTGTATCATTAAGATACACTTTTTGGGAATTTATGATGGTGCTTTTTCACCAAGTTATACCTTTTCCATAAAAATTTAAGTATTTTATGCTATTTTCCCTCACTCATATTCCTTAAAAACCTGGTCAGTGTCACGGGCAAATTGTAAGTGCCACCTCCTTCACTGCAACTGTGGGTTTGGGCTGAACACTGATTAACTAGGACTGGATGTCACATCTCCTTACAACTTCGCAGAGCAAAAGACTATCCTAAGAGACTTGGAAGAACAGCAATTATCCCTCCAATGAGGAAGGGGAGGAGGATGTAGCTAAACTCGGGCTCAATGCATGGTTGGTTAAAGTCAGAGAAAAGTACTAATCAAATAGATGCTGAAGAAATCATTCAGGGAACTTCCTGGGACTATTTACTTTAAAAATAATTTTCATATTTTTGACATTTACTTTAAAATAATGGATAACTTGATGGTTTTGCCTCTGGCTTTTCAGATTTTAGGAAATATAAGATAGCTAAACACATTAAAGGCAGGGACAAAGACACAACCCCAGGCTTACTTATGTTGTTTATTATTTATAATGATCATCAGATATCCAGGCCTTGAAATGTGACTTGATATCAAAAAATAACCTTGCAGTGAAACAGATGGGGACTGCGGTATCTTGGTAATATAGTCCTTCTTTAAATTTTTTTCTAGTCACTCAAATAATTCAACCAAATTACTGTGTGTTTGTGTATGTGTATGTGTATGTGCGTGTGTGTGCGTGTGTGTGTGCGTGTGTGTGTGTGTGTGTGTAGTGGGAGCTGTCATAAATGTGCCTCAATTGCTACACTCAATTTGACTATGAAGTTACATTTCAGAGAAAAGCACACAGTTCTATCATATTGTTCATATAGATGCTGGGATATATTGCATTGAAAGCTAGGACCGGCCATCTGTGGTGCATTTGTCTTTGAGTGATCCAAGAGTTTAATTTTGAAGCTTCTGTGTCTAAAGATATGAGTTAATAGAAACACAAGACATAAAGGTAAAATGTTTAAAATAGTAAAGAAGACTTCATATTACAAAGTCCTCCTTTTTTCTCCTACAAAGGACAAACCATTCGATTAATTTATTAATCCATTGTCATTTGAAATAAAGCTAATGTAATATCACAGCAGTAAACATCAAAATTCCAAATTTGACTCCACAGGATTCCTGGTGAGGTGATCATTTTACTAATAATAACAATCAACAGCAGAGGAACTGGAGAAAGTATCAGAGAACTACACTTTAAAAAACATGTCTTAATGTAGTTGAAGGGTTCTATCAAGAGTGTCTCTAAAGGCTATTTTCACAGAAGTATTGCAAACTTCCTTGAGTAGGGAGATTATGGTGACTGTATATTCTGAAAACATATTTTAACTTATCTGTAACTTGATGCAAGAATGATGAATGGAGAAGAAAATAATCTTACTAAATGACAAAACCTTATCTCACCTATCTTAATGGTCCTAGATTCTTCATATAGGATATAGGATATATAAACACCATCAAAAAATATATATAGAGAGAGAGAGACAAAATTGTATCACATGGTAATAACCTTTGCTTCACACTAAAACTGGCTTTCTCTTATACCAGTGATCAAAATAATATTTTAAATGAAGTTTGTTAAATAAACCTTACTTTGGATATATTATTCCAATTATTCTTATTTAAATTTTTAATTAAGACTAATACAACTTTAGGAAAACAAAGGTATACATATTTCAAAATCCAAGCCAGCGGTATTTTGTCATCTGCAGTGTTAGCAAAGAGCTGTCAGTTTCTACTTCAGCACCCAAACTTTATTACTTTATGTCTAGACCAGATTCATCTAATATTTTATTGATAAAAACATTTTGTATTTATGTCTTAATTTTCATTTGGAGAACTCAAATGACTTCACAGACATTACCTCATTCAAGTGTCCACAATGCATCTGAGGTAAAAAGGTGACAAGTATTACACATGTTAATAATGATATTAATACCAACATTTATATAATGGTTTTATCTCCTGAAAAATACAGGGAATTTTTGTTACCTATGCTGCTTTATTCCTCACAAAGCCAAAGCATGCAGATTAAGAACAAAGAGCACTGACCTAAAGTGGATGTCATGTTCTTGTTGATACACATGACTTCCTAAAAATGGCAGAAGTTAAGGGGTACACAGAGCTTACTGAATTGAACAGTCATCAGTTGAATTTGCTTTGATAATATTTCTGTCTGTGGCTATCTCCTTAGTCTGTCCACCCAGCAATAATTATGTGATGAAGAATTCCTTCCTTTCCTTGATAATCATGCTTGTCCTGCTGTCTCGTCCTCCCTTTCTGTCATGCCACATTGGTGCAGTCAGATCACCTGGGAATGGACCAGGACTTTTCTCAGGGTCTGTTTAGTGGAATGCTGGAAACTTTCTTCGTTTCAGTTCTTATATAAAAATGGAACTATAATATCTGCCCTATGTCTTAGCAAGATTGTTTAGGGGAACAAATACTATATAGAAAAGCAAGTAGTAAAGTATAAAAGACCCTTTAAATAAAGATTGTCTGATATAGGTGACATTATCCAGTGTGAAGAAATCCTCCCCCTACAGTGAACCTTAATAGACTTCACTTCCATTATTTACATTAACACAGCTGATATATCAAAATGAACTAACTCGCTGAAAGTAAATAATAAATAAGCTTTTGTAAATATTTTTCTGATTAAAGTAGCACAATAAGGATATCAGTAAGATATTATAAGAACCAAGTAAAAACACAGAAGTACTAATCTTTTTTATAATTCTGGTTATTTCTGTATGATTATATTAATTTACTTCATTTATGCTTTTTACAAAACACTAAAAATTTTCTACTGAAAAAAAAAGTCATTCCAAGACTTACATGTCCATAACTAACACTGAACTTGATCAAAATTCACTAACATGAAAGGCAAAGTTCAGGGATATTTGGTTTGCTCTTTAGGAAGATCAGGGATTGAACCTAGGGTCTTACATACTCAAGGCATGCACTGTACCCCTGAGCCACACCCTTGGCCCTAGTTTTAGGAAATTTAGGAAGATTTGGTTGAATATTTATCTCTGCCGCCTATCATGACAGAAAATTAAAGAACCATCATCAACAAAAAAGTTATTTTTAAAACTTTTTGTTACTTTTTGTTTGTATTACTTTTTGTTTATAGTAACTTTTTGTTACTTTTTGTTTGTATTACTTTTTGTTTATCTAGGCAACTCAGTAAGAACCTAAACTAAATCAAATATAACTAGGAAAAAATAAGTTTCATAATGATATTTTGTCCAAAACTTTCTAAAATAAATTAAGTGATCTATTTTGAAGTTGGATAAAATGTCTTTTCTTTTTCATTAGATCTTTCCAACAGGGTCTCTGAAATATCTTGAAATCTCTAGTTGTGGCACTGTTTCACATCCACAATAGACACTGAAATAAATATTATAGCATTGTTTACTCTCTTGTTTTCCCCATTTTGCTATAAATGTAACAAGTATTTGACTTTTGCTTTTTAGTCAACTGCATCTGATTACTAAGTAGATGAATCATCTGATCTATTTGACATAAATCTGTGTGTGTGTGTGTGTGTGTGTGTGTGTGTGTGTGCTTGTGTGTGTATGCGTATGTGTATTTTCATGAGATTCTCTTAAAGGGCAGTTATATTCATGTCTTATAGTTAATATGCCTATGTCATTCAGCTGTTTATAAAATTACTTTTGGTGAAATGTCCAAATGTAAACACCATATATTTGTAAAGACCTAAATGATACAGTTTAAGAAAAAATGAGAAGTCAGTTTACTAGTATACTTCCAATCACTTAAATACTATTTTCTACTTAATTCTTAACAATTTTTATGTTTCCATGAACATGTGCTTCATAATTATAAAAATTATTAAGCTGTCTAATTTTCTCCAGTGTTAGCAGATTGTTTTCTTTCATTCATTAGCATATTTTATAAGAATGCTTTAATGGCAGTAGAGTAAGAGAATGTCAAAATTGAAACAAAATTAAAAAGACTACAATTATAAGTAACCTTGACTTTTATTTAAGCATGTTAATATTTTCAATGACTGTTACTGAGAATCTACAAAATAAATAGAACGTCAAGCTCTTTTATCATGATTATTGACCTACTAAGCCAAAGTTGACTGCACAACCCCTACTGGAGATTTTGAAATCGCTATGTTTACATTTGAAACATCTAAATCTATTGCCTGTTCTCTTGACCAAAGATCTACATGATTCATATCCCTTTTAGATAGTCACCTAAAAGTAACACAAAAGAAGCAATTAGAGACATTATTGCTAAATGGGTCCTCATGAATTATACCTGAACTTCCTGGAATTAAATTGTTAAACAAGAATGATTTAAGTTAATTCCCAATCAAATGAAACAAATGATGGGTTCAACTGATCAATGGCTTGTCAGGCTTTCATACATATAAGTTACTCTGGATCTAAATCAACAATAACAACAACAAAAAAAATGTTTCAGTCAGTCTTCTCATACTGAAAAAGCACTCATTTTGAAAAGGGATTGGAGTGTGGTATAGTAATTTCTGTTTAGTTCTAAGCAAGCTAAATTAATGTTATACAAAAGAAGACCCTGACCACATTTATCTGTCATCTTGGCTTTACAAATAACACCAAAGAAAAATGTTCACATGGACAAAAATAACTTTTTTATTCATAAGAAATGGATGTGGGTGGGGCCAAGCATCCACAGATCAAAGAGGAGTTGACATCTATAGCTTATACATCAATCTTATAATTTGGTAAAGAGAAATATTTCTTCCAAAGGACTTCAGACACTAATTCCAGAATCATTGCATGATAGATAAGGACCCTTGGAAGTATCAATTGGCCAGAGAATAAATATAGTAGGAAGAGTGACTATACCATAGTAATGTATTCATTGGGCACTCTAAAATAGCACTGGGGGAAAAAAATTCTATGACATTAATTTTCTGGGATCTATCCTTAGGCAAGTTGACTTGAGAGCACACTAACTAGGTCACTTTTTTTATATTAACAAAAGGATCAGATTGCATTAGCATAGGACAAAGTAAATATTGATTTGAGAATCTAAAGCATATAATAAAACATCGACCTTTTAAACCCTTTTAAAGAAATCCAGTCATAAATAAAATTCATCTCCAATGTATTTTCCTTTTCAGGAAAACAATTGATACATAATTTACCCATAAAGTATCTTAATCATTATCTTTACTAATCACTACCCAAATGTCTTAGTCGTACTAACATTATGGAATATAGATCCCATCTGTCTACCCTTCAAAAAGGGTACAGTGTACAATATACGATAAGTCTGCTTTATTTATGGCACAATCTATAAGGGCAACTTTTAATAGTTCCACATGAGCTGAGTGCTAAAAGACAGAGATGACAAATGTTAGTATTATTGTAACCATGATAAAAATAAAATCAATAATTGCACTTTTGGAATCAGGAAAAATAACATTGAACTATTCCAGGTCATGTCTTGTTCATTTATCTCATATATTTCAGAATCAAAAAAACCATAGTCAGGCTAATGATATTGATGTTCTACCACTATAAATAATTACTAAGTCATTTGATTAATTTTTATTTAACTACATAAAATATACCATGATGTTTGTAGTACTGATACTTTAGACACTGTTATGGTTTGTGTTCAGATCCCTCCCCCAAGCCTTATGAAATCATGGATGCAACTGAATCTAGCATTTGTGACTGGTTTGTTGTCTGGCACTGAGATTGATGGTGTAAGTGTGGCCCCTGCTCAGGGATGGAGCTGGCATACAGTGTAAGGGCTGAAGGAGACAAGCTTTGTTCTCTTTTTCTCTGTTCATCTTTGCTGTTTGTGGTGGCTATGAATGGCAGCCTCACCATGCCACCCTGCCCTGGAATCAGCTGAGTATGAACTGAAACCTCCAAATTTGTAAGAAATAAACCTTCCGTTCCCTAATTTTGGGTGTCAGGTATTTCATCTCAACAAGAAGAAAAAAACAACCAAGACAGACACATACATGAATTTAAGTGCCTGGCACTTTTTGGAGGATCTATTATACACAAGTCACTAAGTGAGATTCAGGAAGACTTAAAGAAGATATGATTGTTGCTCTCTAGGAACTTGCAGCCTCACTGCTAGAGATGATATTGAAATGAACATTTGAACTAATATTCTGCAGCTGGTAGCTTTCTTGTCCTCCTCAAATCATCTTTTTTCTCTTGGAAGTCACATCCAATTATTGAGAAAAGCATACTGGCTTTGTCTTCAGAATATATTCAAAATTTCTTTCCATTTTTACTTGTATCATCTCTTGATCCAATTATCACCAAGTCCTACCAGCATGATTGGGATAGTCTCTGTCTTAGGTAAAAGGATGTTTACTATTTTATTTTATTTTATCTTATCTTATCTTATCTTATCTGTACTGGTACATATTTGCAGTACCTGAAATTTACATTCATCTTAGAAGTATATGCATGTACTTAACATATCTTAATTCTTTTTATTCCCCTTCTCCACCCCACCCACCTACCTTCCATCTCTAGATCACCTTTCCCCACCTTCATTGTTTTGTTATTATTTTAGTTCATGTTTTTAATGTATGTTGTTTAGATTCACTGTGTATATTTGGTGCATATACACCAAATCTTTTACAACCCCTTCCCTTACCCCTTCCCCTCACCCTCAGTCTCTTGGACCCTTTTCCCTTCGCAAAGATCTATCTCCTTGATTTCTTTTGTCAGTCTTTTATTTTGTTCTTTACTTGTACTCTACATTACTCAGATGAAAGAAGCCATGTGGCATTTAAGCTTGTGTGTCTGATTTATTTTTATTAACATTATGCTTTCCAGATGTTTCCATTTTCCTACAAAAGTCTCGAATCTATCCTTCTTTATAGCTGAGTAGTATTCCATCATGTATAGATATCATATTTTCATCTGTTGATGGACATACAGGCTGTTTCCAGGATTTAGATATTATGAATTGTGCTGCTATGAACATTGGCGTACATGCATTGCTGTAATATATCTTGGAGCTCTTTGGGGAAAATACCTTAGAAGTGGAATAGTGGGGTCAAATGGAATGTCTCTTTTTAGTTTTTAGAGATATCTTCATAATGATTTCCAGAATGGATATCCTTGTTTACATTCTCATCAACAATGTAGAAGGGTTTTTTATACTCATCAGGCAAACATTTGTAATTATTTCATTTCTTGATGATTGCCAATCTTTTTGGTGTAAGATGAACTTAATGCTGTTTTGTTTTGCATTTCCCTAAAGATCCTAGATGTTGAACATTTTTTTCATAGATTTATTAGTCGTTTGTATGTCTTCAGAGAAGTGTCCATTCATTTCAGTTGCCCATTTTTTGATTGGGTCTTTTGTTATGGGGGATCTAAACTTTTTGAGTTCTTTATATATTCTAGATATTAGACCTCTGCCTGAAGAACAGCTGGTAACACTTTTTCCCATTCTGTATGTTGTTTCTTCACTCTGATGATTATTTCCTTTGATGTGAAGAGTTTTTCATTTCATATACTCCATTCTATTGATTTGTGCTGTTATTTCTTGTGCAACTGGAGTTCTGTTCAGAAAGTTCTCCCTATACCGTTATCTTCAGTTTTACCTAGTTTATCTCCCAGTTGTTTAAGTGTTTCTCTCTCAATATTTAGGTCTTTAATCCATTTTAATTTTAGTTTAGTACATGATGAGCAATATGAGGCTACTGTCAATCTTCTACATGTGTATAGCCAGTTTTCCCAGCGTCATTTATTAAAAGATTCTATCTTTCCTTTGTCATATGTTTTCAGCCCCTATGTCAAAGATCAGATAATTGAATGTGTCTTGAGTTGTTTCTGTGCCTTTTATTCTTTTCCATCAATCCACATATCTGTTGTTTTTGTGTTCATTTGTCTGTTTGTTTTGTTTTGTTTTGCTAGTGTGATGCCAGTTTTTATCACTGTGCCTTTGTAGTATAACTTGAAGTTAGGTGTTGCAATGCCTCTTGCTTTTCTCTTGTTGCTCAGGATGGTTTTTGCTCTGCTGAGTCTCTTCTGGTTTCTGATGAATTTTAAGTTTGCTTTCTCTAGTTCTGAGAAGACTCCTTTAGGTATTTTGACTGGAATTGCATTAATCTATGTACCAGTTTTGGGAACATGACCACTTTGATAATATCAGTTTTGGAAATATGACCACTTTGATAATATTAGTTCTCTGTATTCAGGTAGAAGGAAAATACTTCCATTTTCTGATTTCTTCTTCTATCTTTTTTTCACACTACTATAGTTTTGTTGCAGAGGTCTCTCATTTTCTTCTTTAGGCTAATTCCTAGCTATTTAGTTTTTCTCTATGCTATTATAAACATTGTTGTTTTGCTAACTTCTTTCTCAGTGAGCAACAATGCTGTTGATCTTTTGGTGAAAATTTTTGGGTCTTTATGTTGAGGATCGTGAGATTATAAGGCCCTAAAGACATGCACTTGAGACGCAAACAGGACCTTCAGCAAAGTTCTTCACTTTTCTAGGTCACCCAGGAAAGTGATTGTAGGTATATTCTCGAGAATAAAATATTCTGTCTAAAGCCTACAGAAATCTGCCAGATATTGTTCCTCCTTCTTGGTAGTAGAAGGTGAAGATGTATCTTCTTGAATTTAGAGGAAATTTTCTGGTACTCACCAGACTATTGAACCCCTAAATTCTCTCCTGATGTTCAGAGATCTATTTGTACCTTGTGTAGTACATAAATCTTCACAAACCCTCCAGTGTGTTTGCTATGACTTTTTTATCTTGTTCAATACACGTCAAAAAATGTTATCAATACACAATTATATTGTACAGGATATCCAAAGGCTCCAGATACCCTTGACTATATTGTAGCAAAAGACAGGAAAGTTAGCATACTCATGAGGCAAGGCTTTATCTGCCACAAATGGACACAAACTATTTTTGATCTCAGATCAAATGAATCCCTTCCTGATAACCATGCAAGAAAACCAAATACTACATGCTTGAAGTTGCACTGATATGTTTAAATAAAAATGCCACATCAGCCACAGCATGTCCAATTAGAGCTCACTTCTTGAGTTTGTGGCATGCCACGTTCGACTAATGCAACCCAACTAGTCTGTGTAGCACTCACTTTGGTGAGCTAAAAAGATACATATATAGTGAGAATTACTTTCACAATCCATTATGTCCTTGAAGTTGTCAGTGAACTCTTCCATTCTTTCTAGTCCAGTATTATTTTCTCTTTATTATCTGGGACTAAGATAGTTTTATAGGTTTCCACCTGGCCTTCTCCACAATGATAACTCACTCCACTGGCCAGAGGACTAGCAGAGAACCTTATTTACTGAATTATCTATTAGGAAACAAAAAGAATAATCACCATGTGCCCAGTAAGACACTAGACCTAGTACGACTCAGTCAGAAGATCCCACAATGGCTGCCTACATACCGGAGAGCCAGAGAAGCCAATAGCTACTCAGTCCAAGAATATGAACAACACAGAACAAAAAGCATCAAGAATGCAGAACCAATCCAAAGTAGACTGTTCAGAAGCTCACTGGAAAGCACTCTGCAAGTCTGTTTGAGGAAGTGAGAGACTTGATGTTCAATAGCCATAGTGCAGATTGGAGCTCTTTCAAAACTGCCAACATTGAGTCCCCAGTGTGGCATCATTCCCTTGGGTAATCAAACTGGTGGCAAATTGATTTTACTGGATCACTTCTGTCATGGAAATAGAAGCACTTTGTCTTTATAAGGACAGATAACTAATGCAAGAATGCCATTATATGCAGGGTTTTCCATCGCTTCATATAATGCTTCCACTAAAAGTATCATCACAGACCTATAGAATATCTCATTCACTTTAGTTGTATTCCACACAAAATTGCTTCTAGCCAAAGAATATGCTTCATGGCCAACTAACTGTAGCAATAGATTCAGGCTTATAGAATTAAGTGGTCTTCACCATGTTCTCAATCTTCCAAAAACAGCTGGACTGATCAAATGGCAGAATGGCCTTTTAAAACTGCATTTACAATGCCACATAGGTGGCAATATGTTGTAGGGCTAGGGCAAGGTTTTGCACATGGCCGTATATACTCAGAAATAATATCCATTATATAGTATGTTTTCTTCCATAACCAACATTCATGGATCCAGGAATCAAGGGATGGAAATCATTACACTAATGACCCATTAGCAAAATTTCTGCTTCATGTTCCCACTGCTTTATGTTCTTCTGGCCTGGAAGTCTTAGCTCCAGAGTGGGGAAGGTTCTACCAGGAAGCACAATAATTATTCCATTTTCCTGGAAGATAAGACCTCCCCAGTCATTTTGATTTCCTCATGCCGCTGAGCCAACAAACTAAAAAGGAAGTCACAGCATTGATGGCAGTGATTGATCCAGACTGCCAAGAGCAAACTGGACTACTACTCCATAACTGGGGTAAAAAGGAATATATTTGGAAAGCAAAAGATTCCCTTAGAGTTCGCCCAATCTAGAAAGGATGAAAAATAATCCAAAACCTTCAGTAATGAAGGTATGGCTCACCCTGCCAGGCAAATAATCAAGACCTGCTAAGATACTTGCTGAAGACCAACATAATATGGGCTGGGTGGTAAAGAAGGCATTTTTAAATACCAGGAACAATCATGTGACCAGTTAGCTAAATGAGAATTATAATGATAGTGAGTACGTCTTGCCTGTTTTGTTAATATACTTATGCATATATATATATATATATATATATATATATACATATGTTAAGCAAATAACTTCATTTTCTTTCTTCATGACTTGATATCAGTACCTAATATAGTCAAATATACATTATAATATTTAAGTTATGGAATGTAAGGAGAATATTAAGCATCATCCAAAGATAAGTTTTGCCTTTTATTCTGGAGAGTATATTAGTGCACTTTCACTTACACAAGGAGTAGCTGTATTACGTTAGGCAGAATTATGAACTCAGCATTGTATTGAGGGATTAAGTGTGATTTAAAAAGCTATGTCTGGTTGTCAAGTTGACAAAGGGTAGATTGTGACCTTTAATCATGATATGTCAACTTCAATGGATTAAGAAATGCCTAGCAGATTAGTGAATCACACTTCTGTGTGTGTTTTGGATGACTGACATGAAGGTCAGCAAACTAGCAGGAGAAAACCCACTGGAATGTGAGTGGCATCAACCGATAGGCCTGTAGCCTGGACAAAATAAAAAGGGAAGGAGGAAAGAAATGTCCCCAGTTTTCAAGAACTCCAGTCTCCCCCATCACCTTTGGACATTGGTCTCCACTTTGTTCAGCCTTCCAAGGCAGATTCAGACAGCAACATTCCAGTGAGCTTCTAGTACTTGAACTGCACTGGAGCTGCATCTGTGACTCCTCTTATTCTGCAGCTTCCATCTTTCCTGAGCTGAGCAGCTACCACATCCCCTGGCTCAGTAGTGCACACACAGCCACCAT
Organism: Dolichotis patagonum; assembly: GCA_004027295.1. NCBI lineage: Eukaryota > Metazoa > Chordata > Mammalia > Rodentia > Caviidae > Dolichotis > Dolichotis patagonum. The sequence goes on from PVJX010008630.1 coordinate 40,999, forward strand.
GGCCTCTCCTGCCTCAGACCCTGTGACCTACCTGATAAACTCCCTTGCATAATAATACATATATTTTCTGTTGGTTCTGTTTCTCTACACATGCACAGAATGGGATTTCAGGTGGTAAATTTTGTCTTCATATTTCTCAGAATTGTTTCAAGCTGTTTACAGTGATCAGGTAGCCAAAAAAATCTGTTTATATGCTAAACTATGTGTAAATACACATTTCAGTTTAGATATTTTAGTCTCTCTTGTAAAAATAAAAATTGCTTTGCCAAAGAGGCTGCCCAAGGATCATTTATTCACAAGACATTTGAACACTGTAAGTCCAGTGAAAGCACTGAGAACAAATATATGGTCATACTCCACATGCTTCAAATGGTGCAAGATAGTCCAAGTGTATACAAAGGACCAGGTATTTTGGCAAGTGTGTTGTACTTTTCCATGAAAAATGACATCAGTTATACCCAAGATCTGATCCAGTCTCTGCATCAGAATTTCAGGTTATTCTGTTTCTCCAATCTTATCTCCTACAGTAACTCAGGCTGTTGTTGAGGCTTAAAAAATACTAGCCTATTGTCACTAAGTTAAGGTTAAAATTTTATCTCCAGAGACATTTGAACCTTTTCTTTGCTGCATGTTGTTGTGTTCACAATAGCCCTTAGTATTTGCTGTAAAGCAATGCTTTTAGGTAGTAAGACTATATTACTTAGAAATATTTGTTCCCCACACCTCAACAAGAGTTTGCATTGAAAATTTTATGACACATTTATATAGTCAAAAGTAATGAAGTGAGGAGGAATAGTCAAACCAATATGAAGACTTGGTCAGCAATTTACCATTTTGAAGAAGTTCTTTTGTAATGATAAAAATAGATGAAAATGCAGTAAAAAGATTACTGCATTTTCATCTATTAAAAATCTTAGTGCTCTGAACAGAAATAGAAACTGAATCATCATAAAAATAACTTTAAAAATTTTTAAAAATATTCCCAAACTTTGAGTATCACCATAAAGAGATCATTGGAAAATCACCCAGTAAGAAAACAAATTCCAGCCCAAGCCACCATCTGCATTATTTAAGCCATTTTCTATTTTTGCTGGACATGTCCTTCACTGATTTTCCTTGGACTGATTTGAATGCTGGCCTACACCTCTAAGAGGTCAGGCCTCCTGGAAAGACACTCATCACAATCAAGGACATTTTTGGAAAACCTTTATTTCTTTCTTGTTTTAGTTTCCAGTAAAGATAAGAAACATCTATAACTAACTCTGAATAATCACCTTGAAGCTGTAACCTGTTACAGTACTCAAACTCATCTTTGATGACAACTTAAATCTGGTTAAAATTAGGCAAAATAACACAAAATTGGCTCGAATGAATTACTTTGCCAATCAAGAAAGGCTACTGGCACTCTTATTCAGTCTCAGAATTCCAGTATCTCATGTCTAGCATCTTTTTTTCCCCTGTCCTGCAAATAGAAATATCTGTCTCTTTTCAAGTGTTAGTTCCTTTTCCTAGTTCTAAAACTTCATGGTGACTTGGTAACCATCTTTCATGTATTCCCTCTGATTCCTGTATATTCTCATTCTCCTTCCCGTTAATGCCTTTTCCTCAACTCAGACATACAGGAATCTATCCCATCCTAAGCAGAAAAACACACTAAGCCTTCTTCCCTCCTAATTAATACTCTACCACCAGGCATGGCGGTGCACACCTGTAATCACAGCATTCTGGAAGGCTAAGGGAGGATTGCAAATTGGAGCCCAACTTCTGAGGCTGAGTGACTTGTAAGACCATGTCTTACACAAATTTTAAAAGGCCTGGGAATGTAGTTCAGTGCAGACTCTGGGTTCAATCCCCAGTACCTTAGGGGAAAAAAATGTACAAGATACCAATTATACTTTTGCCACATTTTCAACTTTTATTTATTTCTCAAGCTATCAGAGCTTATCATGTTACTTTTGTCATGACATTAAATCTACTTGTCAATGACCACCCAGTTATCTAATCACAGTTCCCTGGTGCATTTAAAAATCTCTTTTCATCTTAGACAACCACTTTTCCCTTAAGTTCTCTGATACCAGCACAATATCGCTTTCATAGTTAAGGCTCTTCAAACTGAAATAACTCACATATTTGATGACAATTAATACTTAAAGCCTGTTAAGAATCTGACTGTATTCAGAATATAAAACTTATATTCCTTAACATGTCACTTGTCTAATTTCTTTATCATCATCCTTAGATACTCTATGAAAATGGTCAAGGGATGAGCCTCTTCTTAGATGACTTTGTACTTTAGAAACAAAGAACTGGATTTTTTTTTTTGGTACCAGAGATTGAACTCATGACCTCACATTTGCCATGTAGGGACTTACACCGCTGAGCTAAACTCCCGGCCCAGAACTGGACTCTTGAATCTTCTCATTGGAGCAATATCATAAGGCCCGTGGTAAGAGACTCATGGACCATGAAGTTACTCATTCACTGTTAGAGTAGAAGCAAAAAAGCTCTGCTCCTTTCAACACAGAGCTTTACTGCTAGAGAACCAAATCAGAGCTAGAGCATAGGGAAGAAGTCAAAGACATGCACCTTACCAGCATCCAACCCAATTCTTTTTTTTAAGAGTAATTTTTAAAAACATTTTCTTTTTAGTTATAGTAAAAACACATAACATGAAATTTACTATCCTAGGCATTTTCAAGTGTACAATTCAGAAGTGTTAACTATGTTAAATTATTGTATAACAGATATCTAGAATTTTTTCTTCTAGCAAAACTGAAACTCTACAACTATTCAATGACTCTTTCATTTCCTTTTCTCCTCAGGCCCTAGAAACCATCATTTTATTTTGTTCCTGTGAATTTTATTGCTTTATATATCTCATGTAAGAGGAATCAAACAGTTTTATCTTTGTGACTGGTTTGTGTCACTTAGCATGTTTTCAAGGTTCATCTAAATTGTTGCAATGTGACACAATTTTCTTTCTTTTAGACACTGAATAATATTACGTTGCATGCATATGACCAATTTTTTTTATCCTTTCATCTACTGATGACATTCAAGCTGTTTTCCACCTGCTCATTACTGTGAATAACATGGAAATGAATGTGGATGTGTTAGCTAGACTCATGTTTGACCTTCAGTGTCACAAGATGTCTTCTTAGCTGACAGTAATCCAACCAGTTCTCCAGGGTATAATTAAATGTGAAGACCAAAATGTGGGTATTAATAAAACTGTACAGTCACCTAGAGTTATTTGTTGATCTCCCTTTACATTCAAGCCATCTCTACATTTTTAGAGGAAAGGACACTTAAGGAATAGCGAAGAAACCATCTACCTGCCCATGTAGACATGACAGTAAGAATCATCTCACTTCATTTTCTTTCTTGTTTTTCCCCTAATAACAAGAATCACATTTACATATGCAATTGTATATTGAAGCTAAGTATCCCAAGAATTGACTACTTGGTAAAAAGTAAATCTTGGATTTTGTTACTTTTATTTACACTAATTCATTCAAATGCATATTCTGATTGACTTGTCAATGCTTGAACAATGGGAATATCAAGAAGAATAAAAGATATCTCTCGTCAAAAAGCTTAAAATCTAGAAATAAATATTGAGCTATGACCAAATAGTACATTACCAGTATAGAAAGAGCATAACACAGAATATTATGAAATAGGTAAGGCAGACCCTTTTGCTTAGCCAGGGAGATAGGGAAAAAGTGATATAAAGATTTCCCAAAGGAGATGGCACTTGAGTCAAGGATTAGTGGAGTAATAACAAATAGTGATATATAGGAAAACACCAGCAGACCAAGGTCATATTAGACTTCTGATGACTTGGAAACTAAAAAAATAGACACTGATTGTTCAGCGTAGGAGCAGCCAATCACTGAATGTGAAAGTTAAGACAAAACATGATTTTGAGAATTTACATAGATGAAAGCAAAGTGAAGACAACAAAGGAAAACTGTCCAAAAGCTAGATTAAAAAATTGTGTACATGACTGTGATCAAGATTGTATCAGACAGATGACCAAATCAAACATATGCAGAACAGTCAGTTCAGTGATTTAAAAAAAAATCCTTATTAGCTACACAGCAGTTAGTTGCATTTTTACATGAACTCTAAAATTAGTCACTCTTTGCAGTGCCACCTTCAAAACACTTTTAAAGATAATTCATACTAATATTGTCTATTAAGATGTAACCATTTAAAATAGAGCCTCACTGACTTCAGGGAAATGCAATAAAAGAATATTGAGAAGACTTATGAAAGTGCTTTTCCGGAGACTATCAGAGAACAAAAAAAGAGAAACTTAAAATAGTCTAAGTAGCTGGAGTTGTGTTGTATAAGTTATACAAAGCACCTTTGGTAACACACTCAGGGGTATGTAAATAAGGTTAACCTTTCATTGGCTGGGATCAAAGATACATAAATAAGGGTAACCTTTCATTGGCTAGGATCAGGGATATGTAAATAAGGGTAACCTTTCATTGGCTAGGATCAGGGATATGTAAATAAGGGTAACCTTTCATTGACTGGAGCTGGATTTGATAAACTCATGAGTCTTTCCCATTTGGCAGTTAGCAAAGCCTCACACCGTGGCTGTGGTGAGGTGTGCAGTGAAAAGTGGGATGACATCATCCAACACTAGGACAACATGGTGATTACCACCAGTTATTTTGAAGGTCATGAAACTACTGCCTGATATTATTTCCTTGCGGTGGAGTCATCTCAGGAGGACAAATGAAAGAGGTCAGGATTAATCATGGAATATGCTGGTCATGTGGCTGGAAGGCCGAGGATAAATATGAAGTTTAAGACTCACAGAATTTTTTTTTTTTTTTTTGTGCCAAGGATAGAACTCATGACCTCAAGTTTGCCAAGCAGGCACTTTGGCCACTGAGCTAAACCCCCGGCCCAAGACTCACAGAATTTAAAAATAATATTCATTGTCTAGAAATAAAACTTAATAAATAAGAAATCAATAATAAAGCTGAGTGACCTAATACTTAAAACTGACCAAGAACCACTTTCTACACATCAGAAAGAAACTTCTTTACATTTTTCTTCAAATTTTATTTACTCAGAAAAAGACAAGTAATTCTAGCATTCTAGTGGCATTAAATATAATAAAAGTACTATACACCAGTGGCACTAAATATAATAAAGCTATGTATATATCATTTGATCAAAGAGATATCTTCATTTTAAACTGAAATAGTCTCTGGTTTTCTTTAAATGTTTTTGTACCATAAAATAAAATTAAAATGAACAGTGTATCTCTTTCTTCTTTTATCATGCGTGTTTCTACACAGCTGATCAAGTTTGACCGAGATTTGTGCATGCAAAACCTGATTAGCATGACTTCAATACCACCCCTTCTCAACCTCCCACCTACCTTGAGAATCTTCAAATTTTCTTCATAGACGTCTTCTCCAGTTCACCCATAATGGGCCTCAAAAGCACAAATGATAACTTTTGCAGCATGAAGAGCTTTAATTTTTTTCTTTTTTATAGGACTTTGAACCTTCGTGTTATTCTTCTCCAGAAACTCACAAGTAGGAAGTATACTCTACATGCTGTCATCACCTGCACTTTTCATTTTTTGGCACCAGGCTCACAGAAGCTGAAGCTGACCCCTCAAAGTCACGTCCAGTTACTCTTTCACATCGATTCCTTTCCACATCCACTTGCCTTACCCATGGACCCCTAGAACTGCGTTTTGTGTTGAGATTATGTCTTACTCACTCCCCTTTGTTCTTCAGCTGAATTCAGCTACAGTTGGTTCATTTGTTTCTCTGACTCCCTTGAACACCATGATCACCCTCTCAATAGTAATCCAGACTCTTTAGCCCATCTCAAACTTTCGCAGCTGTTGTGCCAATCCTGGGTGTTAGGCAAATCTAGCCAGATGTCTTCTCTGCTCTTGTTATCCCACTGCCAATTATTGCTGGAAAAAGTCAAGAAAGTGCCAGTTGGCTCCACTACAATTTATGAAATTTAATCTCAGCCCCTCAAGACTGCTCAGAAATCCTTTTATTCATCTGATTCTCAATCAAATTCTCCACAGTTACTCTTCAATCTCCCACCGTTCTTTTCAAACCCTTAAGCCCTCTGTATTCCCTCATAATCAGCAAATGACCTCACCTCTTATTTCCTGGAGAACATTAAGGTCATCTGACACATACTTTTAAACTTGTCTTTGTAGATTATTACTGTTTGGGCATAAGACCAGAGGAAGATCCAACCACTGATCCCACTAGGGATAAGGGAGGGAATAGAAGTAGTGTTTCTTACATGGGATTACAAAAGCCAAAGATCAATGTGGAGAATCTGTTAACAGAGTGCACAGTTAAACTGAATTTCAGTACAAGGATATAAATGGACCAAAAATACTAAGGATGATGAACCTCCCCAGTGGGAGATGGTGCATATGAATCCCACAGAAGATGTAGCAACAGCCAAGACACATTTTTTTAATACCACTACAGAAGCAAGACTCTTAAGACTATCCTGAATTTATTTTAAAACTTTATTGTAATTCATTTGAATGGATCAGAGTAGGTCTTACAACTCTTTGATACCTCATCTTTCATAGCAAGGTATGTTCATTCTTTTTCTGTGTGCTAGAGCCAATCTCCATCATATAGAAATTTATTCCTTTTTTACATGACCCTTCATTCTTTTTTTTATTATCTTGAAGGTATAAAATACAACAGAACAAGGCCAATTGAGACAATGCAGGAAATTGGTACAAAACTTAACAGCAGGTTACCGGGATACAATAATAAGTACCATAGTATATCTCATTATCTTCACAATAGTTGTTCTTTCAATCAGGTATAGCAAAATCAGTCCAAATACAGAACATTATAAAGCCTATCAAAACAGAATATTGAATAGAGCAATACAATTGCAGAACAAAGCAAAACAGTGATACTAATATTTGCCCTCAAAGAGATGGTAGGAGGAAATCCTCCATATTTACCATATTGCTTATGGTCATCCTCCCAAGAGATGCTCAGACCTCTGGCTCCCAGTTGCTAACGGGGGTAGGGGTGGAAGTGAGGGTGGGGTGAGGTGGAGAATAGGATGTTTGATTTTCGGCCTGTGAGCTGGTAGGCTCACAGCTGCTTACCAGGGAGGCCAGAGGATTAATTTGTTGCCCTGTTCCCTAAGTTCCAACATGGTAGGATCTCAGGAGATGCTGGCTGGTTCTCTCCCGGGTCACCTGCCACTCACTCCAGCCACAGTTGCTTACCAGGGAGGTGAGCAGGTTGCTTTGCTGCCCAACGCCCTAAGTTCCAACATGGCGGGCTCTTGGGAGACACTGATGATCCTTCCTTTGTGTCCTTCATCTATTTTATTGTGTGTTGCTCCTTCTTTACCTATCATATTATTTATCTGAAGAAATCTAAAAAAATAAATAAATAAGCCTCTCTTGCCTCCTAACCGCCCTACTCACTTAATCTTTTCTTCATGTTTAAAGAGTATAGCTTCAGTTACGAAGAAGCTCTAGACATCTACCATGCAACAATGTACTTCAAATCAACAATACTATTTTATACCAAAAAAATTTAATGAGTGGATATCATGTGTGTTTTAGCAGGGTTCTAAAAAATGGGTGACGTCTGTATTTGTTACATCCCCTCCTTACCTACAAAGCAAAACCCCACCTATTGGTCTCTAGGTTCTCTGTGTAACTTCACCTCAAAATGGCTTCTCAGAAGAATTAAACTCACTGTCAGATGCCAAATCTCATCAGTCCTTAGCCACAATGGGTAATATGATATTCCTAACTCACAGAACCTTCTCTTTTGAAGTCTAAACATGTATTCATCTTCCTCTCCTCCTGTGTCTCTAATCATACCTAAATCTTGCTTGGTCTCCTACAATACCTCCAAGCACTGAATGGGAACATTTTGTAAGGTTTAGTCCTCAGTTACTTCCCTTTTTTCACATGTTACTCTGTGTCCTCAGCACTAATTTTTGGATCTCTACATTTTATTTCTCTCCTGCCTTTTATAGGTTCACCTTCCTATCAATAGAAAGCTCTGTATACTAAAAGTGAATACGAACGTAGACAAAAGTCAAGAATTTCTTCTCTTGACACATATTATCTAGATTCAAATTCTAGCTCAGTCTCTTACAAATGATACAAAACTGATCAAATTGCCATGCCTTAATTTCTTCATCTGTGAAATGGAAAGAGTAGAAGCACTTAAATTATATTGTGAATGTTTAAAATTGATTCACACAAAGAACTAGAAAGAACCCTGTATGTAAATGCTCACTAAACCTGCTCACTGTTATTATCACTTAGGTTAGAGGGACACTGGTGAGGATTTTGGCATAGATGACTGAACTGATGTGTTTGCCATTAACAGGAAAAAATAAATAAATAAACAAACAAATAAATAAATAAATGCAAAAGCAGAAAAAACAGAATTCATGCCTGAACCCGCTTCTACATCCCATTTGGCTTTATAATGGGGTCCCACCCACAACACAAATATTTGAGCTTCCAAATTTTTCCTCCGCTATTGTCCAAGTCTCTAACTTCATTATCTCAAACCCGAGTCACTCAACAATTCCCAGCTGAACTCCCGCATTCAATCTTTAGACCCCATCCATCTTCGGCTTAATGTTCCTTTCTAAAGATAGACCTCAATTTAAAGACCGTTCTAGTTTGACCTTGGGAGTGAATTGAAATGTTGAGTGCAATCTTGTTAGTTTTCCTCCTGATCTCCTGCCAGGCATGGCCGTTCTTGGAGCTGAGGAGCACCAGAGATCCAGGGGCCTTAACTCAGCGCTGTGTGCGCAAGAGCTCCTCTGGCAGCTTCGCTAGCTCATCGCTTCGCCTTATTTTTATTAGTTGTTGGTAACACCAGGGCTATAAGGTTTGTTTTGGAAAATGGATACTAGCATTTGACATATTTTGATCATTTTTCAATCTTATCTCCTTCCCCTTCCTCTTCATCCTCTTCCCCATATCCAAAAGTCTACCTTCTAGCTTCTTAGAGATCACTATTTTAATTAATTTGGTATTTAGACTCCCATATTTGGCTAGATTTCTGTATTTCTTGACCAGAACAGAGGTCTTGGTGTCTAGTAAGCATCTGGTGAAATTTTATTGAATAAATCAATATTCTTCCCAAATGGCCAGTGTTTGCCTTGTGACCCTTTCTAAGCTTACAGAATCTAATGTAGAAATGCTTTTCCTATTGAGGTCTCCTCTTCTGCGCTCACTCCGTTCCCCTACTCTGGCCTTCCTTTTCATTGGCACAGAATCTCCCCATCCACTGTTGTTCTCCCCTTCTCTCAGAAACAATCATGATATATTGCTGTCAGATCTTTTTTTCACTAAGCATAAGTTCTATCATTTCATTCCAAAGCTCAGAGCCATTCAAGGTCTTCCATTGGTTAGAAAGAAAAATGCATACCCTTTGAGCATTGTTCTCTCTCACTCCTCAGCCATACCATAAGTTACCCTCCTCCCTTTGCCACACATGCACACACACACACACACACACACACACACTCCATTCCAGCAGCCTGGGCTATCAGTTTTCTTTGAAACTAGAATGCCTATATTGCAATATACTGGTGTCTTCCCTCATTTAAAGCCCAAATCTAAAGTCTGCTCAGTATGCTCTCAAAAAATAGTCTTTTCTCATCTTTTTTACCCAAAATGCACATAAAGGCATCTGTTTGGGTGTATCATAGTCTCCCTGCTGAGTCAGCATATGTTCTATTTTTAAAAGGTGTTGCTTTTGATCAGAAAACTTGTGAAACAGTAGCCCCTCCAGAAGGACTAACTCCTGGCACTCTCTGCCCTGCTAGTACAAAATGACACTCCTTCCTGAGTGTATACATTCCTACCAGAGAACACCCAAGAAACCACAAGTCAGTCTCCCCCTCTTCTCCTGGCCAGGTGCCATTTGCAAGAGAGCAAATCACACACCTCTTCAAAGCCCTTGTGTTGTCAACACTCTGCAGGCAATGAACAGAGATTTGGCATTTGAGATGTCAAATTATGCAGTTTCATTAGGAAGGTTCAGGATAGCAAGTGTTGCAGTGACACTTTTCACTTGCTTTCATTAGAAGCTTCCATTTGCAAATCACTCTAGGGCTTCCTTCTGCCCTTTGCTTGCACTTGAAGGCTTGTCGATGGGACTGGTGAGCTCCCAATCAGAAATGGGGACTGGTGAGCTCCCAAACAGAAGTGTGCTTGGCTCAGCTACTTGTAGATATTCCCTGTCACTGGTTTGCCAGCATACAATGTGCTACAGTGTAGGACTCTCTCTCTCTCTCTCTCTCTCTCTCTCTGTCACACACACACACACACACACACACACACATACACACTTAATCCAATATATAAAGTCAGATAAGTTCTTATGGAAACATTTTTCCAGGCTTTCCTGACTCATATTTCTGTCCCATAATTAGCCCAAATTAAATGAAAATTGGAGGAAAAAAGAGTGAACTAAGGAATATGTCAACTCAGTAAATGAATACAAGTATTAATAACTTTTCAAGATATTTTGCTCTTAAAAAGAAAATGAGTAGCTAACAAACCACAGTAGATCTAAACAGTGCAGTGAGTGGCCTTTTCAGTAAAAAAAAAAAATTAAAACACATTGGAGTGTGACCACACTGAGTGGACAGGGCTTTCCAACTACAAATAGTGGCAGAGCTCAGTAGATAAGGAGGAAAAAATAAATGTCTTTCAATGTCATTGAAAATAAGAATGAGAATATACAGCGAGAATAACTCTTAGCCCCCATGAATCACCCCGAAATTGCAATTGTCATAATTACACCTACTTTGCAAATGACTTTGAGTCACCTACAAAGTCTGTAATCATTGTTGTAACAGTGCATCTCAGGGTACACCTTAAGATGAAAACAAGACTTCTGATAGAAACAGTGAATGAAATTATTATGTAAAAATATGGGGGAAGCTTAGAATTCAAAATACCTGATATTAATTTGTGTTCAATTTATAAACCACTAAATGTGGTTGCATATTTAAATCATAATAGGTGGTAGCTGAAAATAGAGATTCTTGCTCTCTCCACCTAGTGACTCAGATTCAGATTTGATGTGGGCAGCTGAAACCTGTATTTTTAGCAAATGCTTAAGACAATTTACTCTAGACCAACTTTGAAGATTCAGCAATCTGCAATCACTGCTTTAACTATATAATTCCTTACTTAACAAATTAGAATTGTACCCATCTTCACCCTCCATAAGTTTAAAATCTTCTACTTATCTTAAAGACTTTTAATAGTTGAGTTTCACATTATTTAACCATTCCTATCACACAACACTTTCAACACAAGCATCTCTGCAGAAGGGAGGTCTCCTCAGCATCTGGCTAGGGGAGTTCTGCCCTTCCTCTACTCCTCCAAAATTCTGTATATTCTTTAAATTCCAGTTTCATTAACACCTCTTGTCCAAAGGTGCCTCCAGTTTATATTACCAGATGGTATGACTTGTCCAGATTCACTGCAATTGTCTGTGTCTTAGCACTGAAGATTTAAATATGCATTGTTGTTTACAGCTTTCTGGATCATGAATATTAGTGTTATATATAAAACTAATTTATAACTTAATTTATTGACATATACCCCATTCTTTACCATGATTATAGATTAATAGACAGAAAGAGAGAGGGAGAGATGCTTGGCTAACATAACTGACAAGCTAGGTGCCTCTGCTCTGTTTCCCCTGGTATTAACTTCATTCCTAGGCAGAAATTCTCAGGTTATAACTCTCAGCAACCCCAAGCTTCTTACCAGTTAATAAAGAACTTCCTCTACTCAGATTCAAATCTTCTATAAATAATCAAATATTTTAAAATCCACATGGAACTAGGATAATAGTTTCTACCTAAAATGAATGAAGGCTAAAAATCACTCTTTAAAAAAAATTGCTCCATTCATTGGGGCCATCTAGTTTTGAGCCTCAGTCTTGCTCCTAGAGGTAGAAAGAGCTTTGTCCTCTGTTTTGCCAGAGTAAATATGCATCTGACATTCTTTGCTTACATATTCATTAGATTGGAATTTTTAGTTTCTAATCCAGCTGTTCTTACTACCTTAAAGATTGTGTATAATTCAAGAACATTTCTCAATGAAATATCATTCCTACAGAGTATCTGGAAGCAGAATTCTGTGTTGCAGAATACCTGATATCTACAGTGGATGGTCACTGTTTTGTAGGTTGCAATCTTGTAGGAGTTTTTGTAAAATAGATTATATTTTTGTGGTTCTCGAACTTCTATGACATGGTTTTATTAATCAATCAAAAGTCTGTCCAGTAATAAATATCATTTATAATGTGAAGGTTTCACAAAAGGAAAAAGGAGAGAGTTGTTTTCCTCAGTTTTACTAAGTTCAATGTCTCATTCTCAGTGGCCAAAATAAGGTGCTTGTGCACTACCAGAGCAAATGATAAAATTTACCCTGCTCAAAGAATGAGAGTGAAGAAGGGTGATTGCTCACAGGAAAATTGATGGGTTATTACTAAGAACAATGGAAATAGGCAGTGGAATGGCACAGAAGTTGATATCTATACCTCCAAATTAGATACCTACTATTCACCAACAAAAGCAAAATCGAAAGTAAATAAAGAGTTGAAATTTTAAAAGACAGTCAATACAAGTCAAAAGATGAGGACATTGTACAGAACTTGATACTGACATCACATTTACTTTGTGAAAAGTATGGCATGGAAACATTTCTTAATATATATCTCAAGTTATTTGAAGTAAAAGGGGCACCAGTTAAAGGAAATTTAGGATGAACATGAAACAGCCACCAAAAATAGTCTACTCAGATTGTGAGAATTAAGGCTGCAAACAAAAATGGCTTTATAACTACTTTGACCAGGGAGGCAAGCAGACAGTCACCAGACAGAAACATGAGCAACAGTTAAGGCATAAAAATGAAGTCAAATACAAAAACACTCTGAGCTGAAGCAATGCTAACTGTAATGTAAACATGCCTTGACGAGGCAAGTGTAGTGAAATTCCTTGATAACAAAATCTTGGTAATGGTTGAAGCTCTTTAAAGAATAAATACCATTTAAAAACAAAGTTATATCACCTTATGCAATGTAATTGTTTCCAAAATCCTTAGCTGTGGACAATGTGTATATTACAGTGCTTCTTACTTTGAAGCAAGAAAAATTATACATTAATAACTACAGTTAAGTGAAGACATAGTGGCTTCCGCTCTCTCGGTGTATTAGGCAATGCATTAACTGATGGGAGACCACAGCTGCTGGAATTTGTAGATGTTTCCTCTTTTTGACTTGGTCTGTAAGAAAGGAAAAGTCCTTTAAAGTTATTGTCAACAATCTGATCTTTTTAAGTAAAGACAGAAAAAGAGTCATCTCTTTGATCTTCACTTGTGATCTAGTCTGTACATTCTCTAGAGACAAAGGGGGAAAAAAGTAAAAAGATAACATTCCCTTGATTAGAAAAAAATCTAGAGCATAAACTTAACAATAATAATCATATAGAAAGTTAGAAATCCTGCATGTGGGGTTTAAATGAGTAATGAATCTAAAGTTTCTAATTAAAATATTCTGGAAGCTCACAGGTGACCAGAGCTTTCAACATAATATTCACTACTGTGAAACTGCAGTGGTGGACACACCCAAGGGTTGAAAATTGATTTCTCTCACTTCCACACAGTTCTTGCCACTTTCTGCATTTTCTGAAGCAGTTCTGGGGTTCCTCCTTCATTTTCACAAACTGTGATCAAAACTCTGGTGAATACTGTTGTCAAATGCCATCTAACACAAAAACAAGTTTGTAAAATTATCAAAGTGCACCATCATCCACCTTATTCACCAGATCTGGTACTGTGTGACTTCTGCATGTCCCCCAAAGTCAAAATGACCATGGAACATAAATGTTTTAAATAGATCCAAGACATTGAGGCAACCACAACAGCACAACTAAAGCTATGCATGAAAGAAGGCTTCGATAACTGCTTCAGAAAATGGCAAGAAAGATAGGATAAATATATTTGAAGAGAGAGGAGTAATGTGGGGGAACTCATGGCAATGTGTTTTTCATTGTTATATTTTTTAATTTAAAAATTGCCCATATTTTGAATCATACAGAGTATGTCAACTTTCTGCCTTGATTTGTGTATACTTGTCTTACTTTTTTAGTATCTAGAACTTTCAATCCAGTTGCTCCCAGGGACATGAAAAACAGTCTACTGATATCCAGTTCTGGAGAAAAGCTCTGCAGATACATTTGTAGAGAAGAGGGGAATGTGCTATCAGAACATTTGACCCCACGGCAAAGCCAGGTACTCCAATCCCTGTGGGGTTGCTGCACTGTATCTCTGGTAGGATAGCACAGACAATACTGGGAGTAATTTTGAAACCTGAATTTGAAAGGAAATTGACAGGTACAGAAGAGGAGCAAGCTAGGTGAAAATATCTCCAGACTTGTCCTTGCAGGCGGCCATAATGCTAACAGCATGCATTTCTTAGAAATCTATGTCTCTAAATCTGACATGAAAATGGCCATATATCCTGGATTTTCTGAGGCAAACAATCTCGAATATTGTGTCTACTAATGTGTGTGTGTATACACAGTATCCTATGCACTGAAAGAAGAATAAATATATAAAAATAAAGGTTTTTCTCCTGTCTCCAATGTCAGAGCACATCTGGAGGTGTGCTCTGGACCTGGGGCCAGGAGAAAGGCAGGTAGTGGTGTCCATTCCTCCTTGCAGATCACGGTGTGAAACAAGGAACTTCTCAGTGATCATCAAGGAGCCAGGGGCGGGAGAACTCTCTTATTTATACATATATGAGCTCAAATGGCTTGGCAGTATATACATACTTTCACTTTGATAGCAGAATAACCTTTCAAGAATCCTGAAGTATAAATAAGAAATCAAATAAAAATGATATAGCTCCCATTAAATAAAAGCAGAGTGTGCAACAATATAACACAAAGCATTGCTTCTGAGAGTCTGATGACAAATCACTGGAGCCCTGCTCTTAAGAATTATCTCAGATCTGGAGCCTCACACTAGAATTATATATTATGTTACACATTTATTTATCAGTTAGGATAATGTAAGGTTGATTTGTCTGCAACAGCTGTCCATTTTGCGCCTTCATATTTTAATGTATCTTCAAGACACAGCCAACTGACTTGAATCTGCTGTTGGCAGGACAGTGTCATAACTTAGTTGAACATTTCCCCGAGTGATCTTTCCCTGCAGTTGATGTGCATGTCAAATAAAGTCTGTCAAAGCTGTTTCTCATAACATAAATTCCAGATGTTTTTGGCTTCCCAAAAGGAAGATGTAATAGGTTTGCTTTTACTAATACACTTAGATAATGAAAATAGAAGTGTAGCTATAAAGTCTTTTTATATGCTTTTCATGTTGAAGTATGTAAGCCATAATATGTGTTCCTTTTCTTCATAAAGGAGGTCTATATGCAGAAAAAAAAAGATTTAAAGTGAGAAGAAAATGGAATCAGTATTAGGTCAAGCTAAAATTTAACTACTTTAGATGAAGAAGAATCAAAAGAATAAAATGTACTGTTGGCTTATATTTTATATTGCCTTTATTCATTCTATATTTGAGTTTATTAGGCATCATCTTTATAAGTGAAAGGCAGAGCAAATACTCTCCATAGGAGGAGACAGTTCTTGGTCAGGAAAAATTAGTGGAATATTCAAAGGCGATAGATAAACAAATGTAAAATAAGCATTTCTAACTAAAACCTGAGCAATTAAAACAAACCAGGTGGAAGGAATAATCATTTGGAAAAAACCAAGGCAGACACCTCCCCCCCCCCAAAGTGAGTCTTGGGCCAGCCACCACATTATCATGTAGGAATTTAGAAATGCATATTTTCTATCCCCACCCCAAATCTATAAATCAAAAACTCCAGGAAGGAAAGTGGCCCAGCAGTCTGTATTCTAACAGCCCCCAGGCAATTCTGGTGCACCCCAGAATGTGAGAACTACCACACAAGGCAGGCCCTTGAGGGGCACTCACGCACTGTTTGTCCGATGTGTGCCCCCAACATGTGTCTGTGTCATATGTCTAATATCTCTTAAGAAGAGACTTCACCAAAATGATTTCCAGAACAGTCCTTGGTGCCAACATTCCTTCATTTAAATCTCCTGTTCCTGAGCAGAGCTATGAGGAAATGCCAACTTTGGGCAAGGTCAGCAGAAGTATTTTATTTTTCCCTCACCAGAAAGTCTTGAAGTCTAAGAACAGCAGCTTCCTGCTGCTATGGGATTCTAATCAGTGACTGATGTAAGTATAAACTGATATAACTATAGCTTTTAGTCTCTGGGAAGGTTTTCAAGACAGCCCATGATGTGTTTACAAAGTCATTTGGGCTGTTTCAAATGTGTCATGTTCAAATTATGGGAACTTTGACCCAAATGGGCAGTCTCCTCATTCTCTCTTCCAATCCACTATCCTTGCATTTCTTCTTCAGTCTTGAGAATTATTTAGCTCAAATGTACTTTCTCCATGGAATTCTGGAGATTTATGCATTCTAAATGTTTGTAATTTTTTAAATGAATATGGGATATGACAAATGTATATTATGACCAAGAGATGTTTCAGTTTACCTCAACAGCTTGGTGATATATGGTGGAATACATTTTCAACAAGCTTTTCATTTAGTTCATTTTCGTTCTTTGGATGACTTAACCACACGATCTACCTTTGACTGAGGCCTGCAGTTCTCAATCAGGGACATTTGTCCCTCTGAGACATTTGATAACGTCACATTTTAGTTATCACAACTGGAGACTCATGCCACTGGCACCTAAAATGTAGAAACCAACAGGGCCACTAAATTTTCTCCATAAGTCTTTGTCCTCACCACACCCCAACAATTCTCTGCCCCAAATCTGAGTAGAATTGAGGTAGTGAGACTCTGCTTTATTTGGGTCCTTTTCTGCATGACAGAGAACACTAAAAAAGCAAAACAGAAGCATGGGTAGGATTTCACAATGTATATACTCCTGAGGTTTCAGTGAGGTCAATGTTGATTTCACTGCATGTAGGGATCTCCCTTTTAGAAATAAAATTCCTCCCTATTATGAAAAAACAAAAGCAAGATGAAACAGAAGGGAACCTCCAGGCATTTGTAGGGAGAGTTAGCAAGGAAGTGTGAGAGTCACAGCTCCTCTTACCCTTTGCCACCACACTACTGCCTCCCTTGTGATAGAGACAGAGCTGCCTGAGGCATAGGGTTGAGTTTCCCACCTGTCCTAAGGATGGGAGTCTTTGGAGTCTTTCCTTTGCCTCTGGGCCACCTTTCCTTCCTGCTTGCACTCTGATTTCTCTTCCACTACTTGTCATTATTTCTCCCGCCTCACATCAGACTGGCCTCTCCCATTTCCTTTCTCCCATTACCCAGGGTCCAGCACACCTCAGTCCTCTTTCCTTCTCTACATCTCTGTTCATGTACAGCCATTTGGATTTGTGTACTGTGGAAAAGCACATCTTCTGTGTAAAATAGCACTTACTATAGTTGCTCAGAAATTACAATTACTTTCATCAAGTTCTGGTTTTGAAAATTGTCTATTTTCTCTTTTACTTCAAGTACACACAATATTCCTGATCTTATATACGGGGAGGAAAGAAAATTGGAGACAAACATTAAAATGACCTCAGGTTCCCTTTTAGAAAAAAAAATCAGGAAGTAGGTGAATGCCTGTTACTGTACCCCACTTATTCTAATCTCTATACCAAGAAAAAGTTTTAGATTAAAAGGGAATTAGCTTCCTACTTGTCATTTGTCAATAGCAGCAGATAGGAAGTTTGCCTTAATTATGAAGCACGCAACTAATGATAGCAGTTGAGTGGTAAATCAAATGACTTATGTTTATTTGACCATCTACTTTCTTATTTAACATAACTAAATCCTATCTATTTTATTTGGCTTCTGCACTATACTGCATACATATTTAGAATTATTCAAGGACAGAAACTGATGAAAAGATCTATAATTATTTAATTAGCATCCATGGCATATGTTGGATTTTCTTTGAGTCTTGTGTTGGGATGAATGCATTTCAAACTTGCCACTGCTAACAGCATTCTGTTTATAATGACAGAGAATTGTCTGATCTGCTGGGTTTTGAATATTAAAATTGACTATCCTGGCTTTTGCTTGCTTGGGTCATGAAGATTTAATAATTTAACAATAGGTCATTGGAGTTCTGTTGTGTCATCAAATAATTATAGAATTTATATTTTATCAGCGGCAAAGCCACCCTGGTATTCTAAATTCCGGTTATTGTCCTTTAGTTTAATGCTTACTGTTACCCTTTCTCGACATGTTTTCCCATCATGAAAATTAACCCACTCTATATCTTTCTGGAAAGAAAATAAACTGCTCCCTTGCCAAGCCTTTCATTATGCTGCTTCTTTCCTTCGTGAATTGTGATCTAACAGTAGATCAGCAAAAAGCCCAAGCCTTTGAAGTGTTGTGCTAATTTGATTAATACGTAGTTACATCCTGTTATGATGCACTTTGCCTTATGCATTTTAAATGGAAAATGCAGAGTGGATTACATTTGTGTTAAAAACACAGCATATTAAATGAACAACACTGAAAGCAGTCTAGAATAACAAGCTCTACAACCACTTTAAACATGCAGAAGGCTTGTAGGTAAATGATAATTATATGAAAATACTTGTTTTTACAACAATTAAGATGTCAATAAAAATCCTACAGAGGTTAATACAGTTCTACTTAAAATATTTACTCTACTAGTAATTAAAATCATTGTAAAACTATCCTACCAGAATTTCTTAAGTTATGTGTATATTTATTTATATGTGAATATATTCATAAATTCTTTGGGGAAGAAAGCAGATCAATCCTAAAGGAGAGAGGTTACTTTCCTAGAAGGAGACATGTTCTTATCCTTATTATTAGAAGGAAACAAATTGTCAGAGTTATGAGAAATAATAAAGTTATATTTATGTGTATCTTACTAAGATTCAGAGGATCAAAGTGACTTAAAGAAAGGAAAAGAATAAATATTATAGCCAGATTTGTCCAACAACCTTCATGTTATTCTGATTTTCATTTCTAAGCTTTATAGAATATTAAGATATTATATTCTTAATACATACCTGAAGTGGTCACTAATGATCTTAAAGATATATAAAAAGATATTCTTGTAATAGGGTATAAAGCTCATGAATGCACAACACATGCACAACTATTTTCTTCATCTGCAACATAGATTTTTATAGTTACAAAATTTTTCCCTGCCTTATAACTTTTTACAGTGACTAATCATAGTTCCCCATGGTTTACAATGACTTAATCTCTGGGTACTTTCATTTGAAATTGTTAGACATAAGACAGTCAAATTGAACTCGTAAGACAGTCAAATTGAATCCTGTACCCAAATCTACTAAATACACCCCATAGAAATTGATTAAAACTCATGACTATATTCTCTAATAGATCAGAAACTCTTAAGAGGCTGAAGAAAAACGGCAAATATTTTTGTGACACCTCAATAAATTTGCTATCTAGTAACCACTCTGTGTTCACGTATATTGATTACCTATGGTCAGTTCAGAAAATAGAGAATCAACCTTTTCATTTCATGAAGATAATCACTTGCTAAAACAAAAACAATGAGTAGAAGAAAGTTTTAAGTATATATTCATCTCATTTGTATGCCCTGCAAATTTGTGCAAAAAAAGTGCATGTGACATAATAAGCTCTTCAACCAGTCCTGAAGTTGCAGCAGAATCTTTTCTCCAAATTCAAGTGCAGAATATTTGAGATGGAAATGCAATAGTAGTATTGTGCAGTGAAGTTTACAAGAGGTTGTATTAAGGTTCTATGCCCAGCTCTTTTATTAAAGTCAATTCTATTACTTTAGAAAACAATTTAATTTCCTTAGATGTGAGACCCATCATTTTGATAGTTGCTTAAGTAAACCTTATTTTATAATTGTTCTTCAGATATTTTAAATGCTATCTACAATAAGATATATTTACATGGTGACCTAGAATATGCACACACACAGTTTTATGCAAATACATACAACTAAAGCAAGATTTTCATGAAACAGTATTTTTACAGCTTGCAATGTTGATATTTTCTGTCTGGTTTTGTTTTGTGTTTGAAAAAAACTGATGTAATGATACCTAAAACACAGTCCAGCTCCACTCTCTTCTCAAAGGGTTGTGTGAATGTATTTCTCATGGACTCTGAAAATACCTTTGATCACCTTTTCCAAGAATGACAATCTGTCAATTCTTTCTGAATTTGGCTGAGTTTTTTTTTAATTTAGAATTTATGATTTAGATGGGGAACATACCTCAGTGGTGTATAAGTGCCTGTCTGCCAAGTGCAAGGTCCTGAGTTTGATCCCTGGTACAAAAAAAAAAAAAGAAAGAAAAGAAAAGAGAAGAAACAAACACGTAGAATTCATGTTTTAGTTATATAATTTCTTGTTTAAAACTGACAGTCATTGGTCTCTATCCATATCATATCATTTCTTTACCAAACATTTGTTGATTATAGTGTGCTTTTAAAATATTCCCCTTAAAATGTCAAAAGGAAAGCTTCTATAGATATTGAAAATTGTTGCTGTCATAGAAAAGCTATTTCACTTACAAATACAACTAAGTGACCTATGTACTATAAAATCTAAATATCTGGCAACTGCAGAGAAGAATGAGTGTAATCCCATCACTGCATTGTTTCCCCAAGAGAGACTAAATGTAGCATTTTTGCTGCAGTATTGATCATTCATTACAAGTGATGAGATTTGACACAAGCTTAGCCTGATACTTGGCTCACCAATATGCTTGGTAATGTAGAAGGCAAAAAAAAAATACAAACAAACAACAAGAAGAAGATAATTCTGGGTACTGATTTGAAAGTATTAAGATGGTAAGTACAAAATGTTCACAGATGTGAAACATTGTATAATACAGACACAACTTCTTTAGTTTTAAATGTTCTTAATAGTATATGTCTTTTGTTTGGACATATTGGACTGATTGAATGTGTTTATTGGCATCTATTTACCATTTATTCTATAAAATATGAAGTCTAAAATTTTTTTAATCATAGGACATCCATATTCCAAAGTATTTGCTATTTAGATGGGCTTCATCCCCTGTGTGTTGTCTAAAGACGTAATACCATAATTTTTTTAAAGAGGGTAAAATTAAACAGAACAAAACAGATTATAAGATAACAATATAAGAGACACAGATTTCAAAGAAAGACAACCAGAGATCTTCATTGTCTATCATATTGTCTCCTGTTTTCTTCCAAATAGTTGTCCATATTGTCACATGCAATGAATTCATACAAAAACAAAATAGTATAGAACTGATCAGAACAGGATGATGAAGGCATTTTAGGTCTTCAAGACCAGACAATAAGGAAGTCAGCAACGGCTGCCATATCTCTCATTCTCTTCAAAATAGCTGTCCATACCTTCATGTATGTTGAAATTAAACAAAACAAAACAGACTAAAATCACTCTGAACAAAGAATAAATAGTATTGCTGGATTTCACATCATGATGCTACAGAATCAGCACTGGGTACCTTGGTGTCTCTTTTTTTTCAAAGTAGCTGTTCATTTCATCGTGCATTATATTATTGATTCTCATAAACTTTTTAGAAGTTTTACGCATTCATGAGTCTGTACATGTATATCTATCCTTTCTGTATTAGAGGGAAAAACAAAACAAACCAAGACAAAACAAAAAAAATTCCTAGAAAAACACAAACAAAAAAGACATAAAAACAACAATAGCAAAGAGCCCAGAACACTGACAATATCAAAAACAAGGTGGTACAAGCATAAGTAGGGTTGTTATTTTACATAATGATCTTCAAGAGTTCCTCAGATCACCATACAATAATATGAACAATTGTTCCAATGCCATGACTTTAACTCATGCAAAATCAACCACCTCCAAAATTTGATCTGAATTAATGAGAGTCAGCATAAAAGTTGGAAGCTTTCTGGATAGGTTGGTATAAAGGGAAGGGAATATTAAATTAGTTATAATTAAATGCTTCTGCCACTTCTCATCTCTTCCCAAGCTATTGCTGTGTCATAAAATAGTGGCTTAATTCCATGAGCTCTGCTATTTCACTGTAAATTAGCACTTTAATTAAATTAACTTAGGGTGAAAGTAAATACTGATCTAGACTTTTACTGTCTGGAAGGAAACTCAGTTCTTTTAGATGGGTGCCATCTCATAGAAATACAATGCAAGCTATATGTGTAATTTTAAGTTGTCAGTAGTTCCATTTTAAAAATTTAAAATGTAGGTAAATCAACTTCAATCATATCTCTAATGAGTCTGCTTTATTTAAACATTATTGTTTCACTGTGTAATCACCAGAATTAGTAATCTGACATTTTGTATTTTGTTTTACATGAAATCTTCAAAATGCAGTATCTGTCTCACATTTGCAGCACATCTCACTGTGACCTGGTTTGATTCTAAATCTCAGGAGCCATCCATGGCTGGTGGTTCCTCTTCTGTACACTGCCCTTCTAGACCATTCCACTCCAAATGACCTTGGAGGAGAACCAGGACTTTATTCCAAATTTTTAAGTTTAAATGCAAATGTCAGGTTAGTTCCTGAAAGACAGAGGGCCCTTGTCAACATGAAGAGATTATGTCCTCTCCCACACATCCCTTCCAGATTTCCTATTGATTACTTCCCCAGCATGAAGGAGGCAGGAAAGAGGAATATCCTCTCATGGATGTGGTTGCCATCTTGACTGGTGTGGTTAGCACTAAATCCATTAGCATTAATACTCTCCATAAGAAGCTTTGGATAAGTAGCTTTAAAACTCACAATGATCAACAAAGAAATAGATTTTTTCTTGAGGCAGAGTGAAATTGTGAGAAGGAGAGACAAGAGTGAGGCAGAGGTGCTGAGTCACAGAACATGTGGGAAAAATAAAGGGAGTCAGGGCTCACCGGAGTGATTGCTAGATTTTAGAAAGTTGTGTCTTCCCTTGGCCCAGTTTTTTTTCTTCTGATCCCCACCCTCACCTCAACTAAACCCATTCTGCAGCTACTGAACCCTGAAAGACAATGAGCCAGTGGAAGTGAACACGCCTGAGGTAATAGCAAATTAGTCTTAGCTGGTCACAGTGGTCTCTAAGGATGAAATCACTTTGCCTTACATAAAGTAGGGCATCTCAAATTTTAAAGAATGTATGAATCATCTACAAGATCTTACTAAAATGATGATTCTGATTCTGGAAGTTTGGAGGACTGGCAGACAAGGAGGGAGGAGACTGAGAAGGAGATTCAGTCTCCCAAACAATATCTATGCTATGGATCCTGGACCACATATTATGAGTCCTCTATCAATAGTTCTTAACTTTTCTGCACCTCACCATTACCTGCTTCCCTGATTAAACCAGAAGGATAGCAGGTTGAAAGGACAGTAA
>PVJX010008631.1:0-64466 GCA_004027295.1 Dolichotis patagonum
CTAATTTTTTAGCTGTGTTTTCACTAGATGCGTTCACTATTTCTTTCACTGTTTTTATCAATTCTTCTTTTACCTGGGCAAGTATTTCTGGTTTGAATTTCTCCATAGCTTTCCCTATTTGCATATTTATTTCATTTGATATCATTTCAGACATTTCAGGTGTATGGCTTCTTTTTTCTTCTATGTACACGGCTTCTAAACTTTCTTGGGGAGGGCGAGGGCTTTGAACCTGCCTTTTGGTCTTTCCTTTTGTCATTTTTCTATATTTCCTTACTTTGAGTGATGTTCCAAAGCTTTCTCTGCATGTGTGATGAATTGCCTCTTACCCCCTCAGTTCCTGGAGGGGCAGTGGCTCCCCCACAGGCTCTTGGCTTCCTCACAGTGTCCTAACTCCCCTCTGTGGGCTCCTGGCTCCCTAAGTTGTAAGGCAAATGCTGGGTGTGGCCACCCCAGAACCTGTGGAATCTCAGGCAGGCCAGGCCACCGTGCTTTGTCCCAGGCAGGTCTCCAGGAGGTTTCCTGTGAGTGAAAGGCCTACAGGTCCCAAAGAGTCAGGCCAGAATGTTGGTTTCTGAAAAGTTCCTGGTCCCAAACAGACCTGGCCAATATGCCAGTCTCCACAATATTCCGAATCCAAACAGCCTGGGCCACTGCGGGTCTGAGAGGTTCAGGTCCCAAAGAGACAGGCCGCGATGCTGGTCTCTGGGAGACTTCCTGGGTGTGAAGGGCGGGGCTACAGGCCCAAACAGACCTGGCCCAGATGCCGGTCTCCAGGCAGTTCCCTGCAGATCATGAGGGAATTCTTAAAAATTTTCAAATAAATGATTGATTTTTTACAAGGCTTAGGTAGAACTAAATTATATCTCAAAAGCATATCTCTAATGCTGGTAAGCCACCCCCTGTGATATTTATTCAAAGGTAAGCATATTTTTCAGGAGAAAGAACTATAAAGGTTTTAGCTAGGAATAATGACATGTATCTCTCAGTTCCCTGCCTTCTCTAGTGAATATTTTATGTCCTATCCATATTATATTTATGCTTCCCATGACACTCAACACAGATTGAAATAAAACTTTTTCACGAATATCTACACATTACTAAGACAATTTTGATGATACATAATTCATAAAAACCCCACAAGTATTTAACATATACAATTAGCCAAGTGTAACTCTATGATATATCTATAAAAACATCATAGAAATTAAGTTAATAGACATTCCTTTACTTCCAAATTCTGTTTCATTCGTATAAGGGGCTGTGTGTATGTGTATGTATAAGAGTACTTGACATGAACTCTATCCTCAACAAATTTTTTAGTATTTAAAGCATTGTAGAGCAGCTCTGTAGACCTAGTGAATAAAAATTATAACTTTGTACTAATTTCTCTTCCATCTCCTCTCCTGATGACTCCTATGGTCTATCATTCTATTCTGTATTTATGAATTTGACTGTTTTAGGAAATTAAGAGGAATTATGAACATTTGTTCTTTTGTATCTGACTTATTTCACTTAGTACAATGTCTTCCATGTTCGTACATGTTGTCACAAAACGTACAACTTTCTCTTTTCTTTTAAGACAATATATTTCACTCTATATTTTCTTCATTTGCTTATTTGTTGATTAGCACTAGGATTGTTTCCATAATTTGACTGCTATGAATAATGCTGCAATACACGAAAGAGTGAAGCATGTCTTTGAAATGAAAACATGTTTTTGAAAATTGAAATTTTTTTCATACAATCTGAGAAATGGAATTGCTGAATCATATGGTGGTTCTATTTAATTTTTTTAAGAAATTGAGTTGTACTTTCTGAAATATTACCCTCTTACCAAAAGTATAAAAGGGCTACAATTTCTTCATGTCTTAACCAACACTTATCTTTTGATAAGTTACATCCTAACTAGTATGCAGCAATAACTCATTGTGCTTTTAATTTGCATTTGTCAGATGATTAACAAGTGGCAGCATTTCACTTACCCATTGGCCTTTTGTTCTCCATTTTCTGAAGAAATATGTATTCAAATCCCTTGAATATTTTCAGTTGGATTATTTGACTTTATACTATTGGGTTGAAAGAGTTCTCTATAGAGATTCCAGATTTAAACCCCACATATATGTCAACTACCACTTTAAGAAAGAAGCCAAGTATACACAATAAAAAAAAACAAAACAGAAAGTCTCTTCAAGGAATGGCAGAGGGGGAATGGTTATCTAGATGGCACAGAGTGAAATTAGTTCCCTATCATATACTCAGCATACATTAAAGTATTAAATTTAACACCTAAAACTCCTAGTAGAAAACAAAGGGAAAAATTTCCTAACATTGGTAAAGATTAATAAAGATTTCTTGGATATGACAGCAAAAGTATAAGCAAAAACAAACAAAATTAAACTAATAAGATTTTATCAAACTAAAATTCTATACAGTATAAGACAAAAATAGAATAGACACCCTAAAATGGAAGTACATACAAATCATATATCTTTAAAAATGTAATATCACAAATACATAAATGGATACCTATAATTTTACAATAGTTTCTGAGTTTTTCTTTTTAAAACAAGTGTGCTCACAAACATGAAAAGGACCACAGACTCCAGGGATATAAACAGTAAAATAATTAACTTTCTCATTAACAGGATTCATAAGACATTCAAGTTAAAAAAACAATAATAACAAATCCTTATTTCTGAATTGTTAAATCACACTGTGTTGCCTATCACTTCACGTTATAACTTGCCCTAAAATCACAGAATCTCATATTCCCTACAATGAAAATAAAAGTTGCCTTGAGAAAGCAAATTAGATTTCAGATGGTTAATCAATAAGCATAGAACACAAAACTCAGGAAAAATTATACTTTTTAGATTTTTCTCTCAATAGAACTGTATTGGAATATCTGAAGTTGAGGAAAAGTGTTTCAGAAACAAAACATTTGTCTCTAGCCCTTACCTTAACTTCATCAGTGTGGTTCTCAAATTTAAAACTAATACATGGTTATGTTGTAGATGGAAACAAGGTTAATTAGGTCATTGCTAAATAGATAGATGAGGAAAGGGATGTGTACAGAACAAAAACTTGGAATTCAAGATCACTTTGAACATCCATTGATAACAATTGCAGAAAAATCTAGAGACTATAGCAGGAAGCAAAAGAAACATAGACCATCCCTGATGGTTACAAATGGAAAGATAAGAATCTGGTGTGCAGAGGGGTCCACAATAAATTCAAGTTCCTTTGGAGGCAAATTCATTTTTAATCACTCAGAACAATTGATTCTCAAATTTAAATGGTTCTTAGATTTTTTGCTACAGAACAATACCGGGAGTAAAAAATAGTGTTCCCATCTTAGAATATCTCATACTCGAAACAATAACAAACATTTGTGTGTCTCTTTAAAATTCATTAAATTTGGTTCTGTTTCATCTGTGACAGATCAAATAAGTAGAAACAATTACCTTACTGAAAAAATCAGAAAAATTGATCTTTTTTGTTGGTAAATGAAGAATACTGGATTTTTAAAAATGAACAATATTTTGTAGTTTTAAATTAATAACAAAATTGAGTGGAAATTTAGTACAAAATTTCCATCTACCCCATCTCTGTACACACAGTCTTCCTCACTGTGGCCCTCTCCATCTCAATGATACATTATTAAAATCTGAGACCTACACTGACATGTCATTGTCACCCAAGGTCTACATTGGATTCACTATTGGTATTACACATTTACAGATTTAGAGAGATTCATAATCTCTTTCTATAGTAGTAACATACAGAAGATTTTCACAGCTCTAAAAATTCTCTGTGTTCTGCCTGTTTATCTTTCCCTCACCCCGACCTCTGTCACTCACTGATTGTTATGTGATGCAGTAAGATTTCCTTTCCAGAATGTCATATTGTTAGAATTATACTGTACATAGCCTTTTGAAGTTGATCTTTTTCAATATGCACTTAAGGGTTTTCCATGTTTCTTAATGACTTAGCAACACATTTCCTTTTATCATTGAGTAATATTCTATTTCTAGACGTACCACATTTTATACATTTATCTACTGAAAGGCATATTGTACACTCTCAAATTTTATCATTTATGAGTAAAACAATGCATATTTTAAAAATACGTAATTATGTGTTTATGTATATGTACATTTTATATATATCATGTATGTGTTTATCTATCTATAATATATACATGCATATACACGGATGTATATATATATGCACATGGTATTGAATGCTTTCCCTTTCTGTGGTAAAGGTAAGCCATGAGATGTGACTTGCTTCTGTGACTGAGAAGTGAGCAGTCTTATAATACACAAATGTTGAATGGAAATATTATAAGCTCATACATGTTTTGCTGTAATCTGATTCCTCTAATACAGTGATAAAAGAGAGTATTTTAAATAAAAGTCTCACCACAATGGGTCCAGGAACAATTGCTCTAAGCAGAGCATGTTGATGTACTTTGGACATATTCTGTGAGTGAGAAAAGTAGTAGAGACCATGGTACTAAGAAAATCATTTTTTACAAATGTATTTATTAAACAAAATATTCATTAAAGTTTTTAAATAATTTTTCTCATGAAACTGCATGATTAAAAAACAAAACTTTTAAAAATCACATGATCTCACCAACATGCTATTATTTTTAGCTTTCTAGAAATCTTTGACTGTATGTATAATTTTTGCATTGTTTTACTTTTTTCTCATTATTTAAGCATATGACTGAAGGTTTTTAATCTCTCCACCAAGATATATAAATGCAGAACTGTGTTTTATGTAGGACTGTTGTAGTCAGGGGTTTGTAAGAAGAACAAAACAATACAGGACACATAATTTATAGTATTATTGTATTATAGTTACCTTAAAAGTTAAATACAGAAGTGTAGGAAATGTGTCCACACACTAAAGACAGAGAATCCAGCCAAGGCCTAGATCTCACAGCAATGTCATGCGTGAGTCCAGCTGAAGACCTAGAATTCATTATGATGGCCATCACAAGTCCAACTGGAGGCCTAGAGCCCACAACAATGAGTCTTGCAAGTCTGTTTCATGGTTCTGTGCTGGGAAGTCCCCAAGGTCAGCTGTGGAAAGTGGGATGAGGGATCTGTGCCAGCAGGCTGAGGGTTCTGAACTAGAACCAGTAAGCAATGCTCAAGGTAAGGACCAGGGTTCCTCTGAAAAGTAACACAGCCATTCTTAGTGACAATGAGGTGCTGAGCTCCTTTGATAATGAGAGTAGCCGAATTTATATCAGGAAGCCAGCATGGCAAGCTTGTCCTGGAGATTGAGCAGCACACACCTTCCCCTCCAGAGTCAGGAAACAAGGCTCAACATAAGGTGCAGAGCTCCTGCAAATTGAACTTCAGACATTCTCAACAATAATAAGGTCATGAGCTCTGCTGACAAAGAAAAGCCAAGTTCATATCAGGATAGAAGCTCAAAAGTTGCTCCAGGAGAATCCACGATAATAGGAGAACCAATAGCACCAAATACCAACAACTTCTTCTCCAGTTCTCCTTTGTGTCACTAACCATCCTCGGGTGGTACCTCCCACTTAGCACCATGCTGATTCAGTTCAGCTGGTGTTTAAACTGACCATCAGTTTTCAATCCACCACAAGGACCTAATAAAACTAAGGAAGAAAAGATAGGTGCATAAAATTTATTTCAAAGCAAAGCTAAAATATAGAAAATTTATAAATGGTGACAATTTCAGAAGTTTTATGAAAGCAAATATGTAAGAGACAATCCAACATTTTATAAATTTTTTCTTAAGGAAAAACCAATAACATTACTCAGAATTGACCTCAGAATAGATCAAATGTTTTAATTCCTTCTCCACTATTCAAAGTGGTGCTTCTGTTTTACTGGGTACATGTTGTAATCACCAGGGAAACTTGGTGGTTTATTGGGAAGCAGGTAATCCAGTCCATAGGTTAGGTTTCCTTTGGGCAGACATAAAGATGATGGAAACAGGTATGTAAAGTTTATGGCTAAATCTTATGTAGGTTCCTTTATTGACTTTTACTTTGAAATGATGCAATCTATCTGGTAATGGTGTACTCCAGAAGGGTGATAGTGGAGAAGAGGTAGAGTGGTGGGCTGAGAGCATTCTTCTTTCCTTACAGTGTTGTTAAAGGCATTCACTAAGCGCATTAGTTTTTCTATCCTAGAACACACCTTCGTGAAATTTCAAGCATAGATAATGTGAATCAAATTCCCGCCTCATGACAGATGAATCCTCATTCTTCACTCTCTACTTTGTGTCACCTGCAGAAGTCTCCCATATCTAAAGTCCTAGTAATAACCAAGTACCAGTGGGGTGTCGATGTCATTTTATCCTTCAGTTCATCGCCCTTTCTTTTTAGTGGTGTCACTTGGTTTTGTAAATGTGCATCTGTTAACTTACCACTTTGCTTTTTGCTTTTGTTCTTATCCTAGCAGACATAGCAGCCTTATTTAATTTTTTTCTACTCAAGGCCCTCCCCAGTCCATGCTCTGAAAGGTTCGCAGGTAGGGGCTTTGCTTGCACCCTTACCCACCTCGAACTGCTCTCCAAATGGCTCACAGGTGGGGGCTTTGCTTCCATCCAGCTAGTGCATTCTTAGAACACATACCTAATTTTTTTTCTCATTTCCTGCTCTGGGATCTAAACTAGGTTCATGTTGAGCAAACCAGCAGCTACATCAATATTCATTAACCCAAATCTTAAGTATTTTGTAAATGTTCTTTCATGCTTCAAAGCTTTTGTTAAAATGTATCAGTGACAAATAAAATGCTTTAATTAAAATTACAGTCTTTATTGTGAGTTTCAAAAAACTGTTTTGGAGCTCAAAAAATCAAGAACTTGACACGTTTTTCCCGTCATTATTTATTCAGTTCAGTCTATGTTTCTTGAGTTATATTCTTGATCTAATGTAAATTTTGGCTAGGCTGAAACTACAAGATGGTAATACTATTTATTAGGATCCTATAGAAATAGGATACTATTAAGGAAAGAACCACATTGATGAATATAAAAATATTGTACTGAACTTGTTTTATTAAAAATAAAATTGTTCTCTTCTTGCAATTCTCTTATGATTTTATACTTATTGTTTTTGGTAGTTGAGGAATAAAGTAAAACTGCTTGTATTTCTGTATCTTTAACCACAGGTCTCACTGGCTTGGAAGTATGCTGCTGTCTCTGCCAATTGAAAATTTTTCTCATCATACTGACGGGACCTTCCAGCTATTGCCCTAGTTTCTTTCTTTATCTTCCAGACTTCTCTAAAGAATCTTCAGCCTTTGAGTTCATACCTTCACTATCTTTATCTTTTCAAACAAAATATTACTCTAAGAGCAAAGTTGAATAACTAAAATATTTTGCTATGCTAAAAGTGATCTTTGTATCCTTTTATGATCTGGTTATCTACCTCTTTAATTATATTTCATACCATATTTCCTATTGTGTTAAATATCAAGCTATATATGGTTCTTTCATGTATTTATCTTCCTTCTTAACCCTAGGACTTTACACATTCAGTTTTCTTTGCCTGAAATCTTCTTCTTCACACTGCTTCTGTATGTCAAATATTAACTGAACTGACACAATCAGAAAAATACATTGCCTTAAAACTGCATGCCTCTTAAAAGACTATAATAATTACATTTTTTATATAAATTTATAATTATTTGTTTAAGGACTAGCTCCTCTACTAGACCAAAATTTTTGTCTGTTTAAGACTTTCCTATTGTATTACTGTAAATTTGTATGATTATTGGAATTGATAAGACTATATGCAAAAAACATGTGTTGATAGAGAGTACAGTATAAAACTCTAATGAAGTATTTTAAGGAGTATTTTTCTAATGTAAAGAGACTGTTCTGAAAATCACAAACATAGTTGCTCTTCTATGTTGCAAACTGCATTTTTTTAAATTGGCTTCTATCTGAAACTTCTACTATAAAAATTGTTATGATACTATTTACAATAATTATAAATTGATAGAAATAAAATATTTAAGCTGTATATTTATATACATATCCCTCCTCGAAACATTATAAATCTAAGACACAAAAAAAGAAGAATTGCTTAGGTATTGAACTAATGTGCAGTTAGTTCTCTTTGATTTAGCCCAGTTTGATACACCACCAAGTAAACAGTACAAAACATCATTACAGCCCTACTCAGTGAATCTACACCATTAAATATATATTAAAATGAAGAGACATGCTGTGTAACAACTTAGTTTCTGACATTTAATAGCAGTTTTCAGAGACCAGTCTCACTAATTTCTATACATAATTATCTCATTATTGAACTAATATTGAATTTTTAAGTAATGTCCCATTTTCTTATTACTTGTTGCTTTTATTTGTTTTTATTAGCAATCTTTTCACAGAATTTATATCACATTCTTATTAAGTTTTGTATTACAATAATATGACTTTCATATTAAATCTCAAATGTTCCAAAATCAAATTTTAAGACCTCTAATCTTAATTATATACATTTGCAACCTCCCATGCACATATAAATATTTGTAGCTTGCCGTGTATTCTATCCAAATGTTTATATTAACCTCTTTAGAGATACCCTGATGTCTCCATTTCTCTACATTTCATCACAGTTAAACTGACATGTCAAGTGTTAATAGTGTAAAGTTAATATTCAGATGGTTGGTTCTATATTGCCAAAGTGGGTAACAGTTAACTTGTTTTTTAGAGTTTTAAAAATGATGGTACCATTAACAACAACAACAATGGTTATTACTATTTTTTGGAGCAGTATACTGTTTTATTTCCTTTTTCTCATGTGTGCCCCAAAATAACCATCTGAGATCTTATTACTCTTTTTTACAGAGAAAAAAATTAAGCTTTGGTAATTGGATAATAATCCTAGGGTATAGTCGGTCAACTAATAGATCCCAAAGTTTCATATCTTAGTTCAAAGAAAATGTAAATACGCTACATTACATGATGAAAGGCACTTTTATGGTGTAATTAAATAAGGATTTTAAGAGGGAAAGATGATGCTGAATTTTTGCAATAGGCTGAGTACAATCACAAAGGTTCTCATAAGAAAGAACAGAAGAGGTGAGAGTCAGGAAGATCTGATGACAGAAGGAGCCAGAGAGGAGAATGTTTTAAAGATACTGTGCTGCTGGCTCTAAAGAGAGAGGAAGAGACCATGTGCTTCCGAAATGTAGAAGCTGAAAATGCAAGGAAATAGATTCTCTGCTAGCACTTCCGGATGAAGGAGCACTCTGATAATCCCTCTTGTGATTCACACCTCCTGAACTGTCAGAGAATAAATGTGTGTCACTTTAAACCCCTAATTGTGATAACTTTTATAGCAACTATAGGAAAGACACACAGGGCCATATAACTGGTATAAATAGAGAAGCACTACTTTTAACTGTCCAGTACTGGATTCCAAGTCTCTAATACACAGGCCTATCTTCCAAACACAACAGAATAAATAAAAATGGTGTGATCATACCAATTTCAAATAATTGACACCAGGTTTAAATCATGTGTTAAATAATTTTCCCTGATATTTTCTTTTAGAAATGTATTTGAAATTAGACAAGATGCTCCTTCTTGTAATGTTAATTTTACTAATTTTTAGCTGGAATTCTACCCACCACTCACTCCTACTTCTCATGGGCACCCTGGTTATGAATCATTTTAACAGCACTCAACTCAAAAGTTACTTCTCTCATGAATGCTCTCCTGATTTTTCAGTATCTATGACTGCCCATTGTGCTGTATGCAGTATTTCTTTTACAGTCTATCACACTGGCCATGTGTTATAGTTATTTATGTCGACTTTCTACTAGCTTGTGAGTTGGCCTGAATCTGTGGATGATATTTGCCTCTTTTTTTTTAAATTATGAGTTTCTAGCCTTGGATACAACTCCAGGTAGGTGATCAATAAAAATATGTCCAACTGAACTCCTACTGCTAAGAACTGTATCTTTATAAGCCAGCTCTCACCCATTTAATAACTTCTAGTTTTGCCACAAGGCTTTAATAAATATGGTGCAAGCTCCAAAATGTACTTTTGGGTCAAATATATTGAGTTCAATCCTCTTCTCCACAAATATTGCTGAAATGAGCCTGGATTTGATCCCAGTTTCTGTCAAAGAGAACTTTATAGGCAACTCCTGGCTTTGGCTAAGGCCTTTATCCCAGAGATTCAAAGGCCATTACAGCTGCAAATGCTGCAAATCATAACAGAAAAAGAGGTTCTATTACTAAATTATGTGAACTTTTTCACATTCAACACATCAATCATTCTCCTTAAAAATGTAAATTCTCTCTATAACACATTTATGAAAGAAAAATATTTTATATCATGCTAGTTAACATGCGAAAACTTCTAACTTATTTTATAATCTTTCTAAAATTCTTATGTTGCTGTGTTCCAATGGGAAATAGCTCATTATCAAATAGTATTTTACTTAATTGTTATAGTTGACTCTTTGCTACTTCTCAGCCCTACACTAAGATGTTTTAGTTATTGAATTGAATTCTTCCCACAGAGATTACCATGAAACACTGAACCAATCATAATACCTGATTTATTTGTCTTAGACCTTAATTTATATGTTCCTGATACCACTTAAGTGGTAGTTAAAAAAAGCCTGAAACATAGATTTGCCTCCCATAATACTCTGAAAGTCTTCCAGTTGCAACACAAAGACTTTATATATTTAAATAAATATATTTATATATATGCACATATACATACCTAATCAGTGTCTGTTTCAATTTATAATTTAATAATATGCCAGTATTTGAAGAATTTCAGTCTAAATATACCAGCATAGAAATTTTTTGATTATATATAATTTCTAACATTAAAATTTTCTGTTTCCTTGCTTTGGGCAAATTTTTAAAAATTTACCATTAGGCATTTTATTATGCACAAATATCCTATACTTGTACCCTCTGTGGCTGCCAGTAGAATCATTCTCACAAGTCTTTGGCTTTAAGTGTGTATTATGGATCACTCATGGGATGCCATCCTTGGAGTTTATATTTTCAAAATCCATTTTCTCCTCAAAGTTCACTTTATATATTTCTACTCCTTTACAATCCCGGGGGTTCACGGTTAAAGGAATGTCTGCTAGCTTGAACACATGGCAATTAGCCACTGGGAAACATTCCGGAGTGAGCTATTTTCAACACATACAAGAATGTTCCTCCTTTGGAAAGATTAAATTAGAGGAACTATGAGGTTGAATATCATTTTGTATCTCAGAATATTTGTTTTTGCTATTGTTACCTATAAATTTTCAAGTGTAGGCACTCACATATTCAAATATATTACTATTACCATTTTGTATAAAATGATAAAAGTAAGGAAAGTGAAATGCACAGTTAAAGTATAAGTTCTTTGCAGAGTTAAGTTTTCTTTTCACCATCTGTAAAATAAGGAAAGCTATTCTACATTATAGTGAGATTCATAACTGATGCTTGACCTACAGTTTATGATATACATGAGCATTTCACAGAGGAGTTATCATTGTTCCTTGCTGTTATTTATAAAGAGAAAAATTAAGCTTATTTTTCTTATTATGCATAGAATTATAGACATGAGTTAAATCTCCCCATTCATGACTACGTTTTCATTAATCTCAAAGTGCAACTATTATAAAACATTGATTCATTGTTAAATTGTGATTTTTAGAAGCACTGGAGGATTATCAGCAGGACTTGTGAATGTAAACTGACAAGAAGACAATGAAAGAATGAGAAAAAATACAAGATATGATACCTGGGAAGCATTAGGGAGAGAAAGTTTAAAAGGCAGTTACAAATATATCTAATGTATTTATACTTTTTTCTCATTCTCCTAAAAAATAAAGGAACTTAGTATCATTTTCTTTTGGTGTATTTGTATGTATGTAGGTGTGTATACCCACATGTAGATATGTCTATTTTCACTACTGTACCAAAGTTTTAGCTTGGGATACAGTGTAGGTACAAAATATCCAGTTCAGTTTAAGCTGCATTTCTTGGCTACACCCCAAAAATACTTATCACATGTAAACAATCTTTACAGTGCATAATGTTATATTATTAAAATACATAAAGAGAAGCTGGGTGAGGGGAATACAAGTGCAAGACCAGGCTGGGTAGTTTAACAAGACCCAATCTCAGAACAAAAAAATAAAATGGGGTGTAAATGTAACTCAGCATGAAGACTCTGGGTTGACTCTTCAGCACTACAAGGAAGAAATAAAAGCAGAAATAGTAGAGAACTAAAGGTACAACAGTTAATTAGATGACCCATTTCCTATGCCTTTCCTATGAAATGTAACCAAATGAATTTATGCTACTTAAACTCATGGATAACAAGTTATTCATTGATGTCACACTGTCAACTCATACCTGAAGTCTTCATCAAACAATACCAGGCACAATCGATGCTTTGTCCTATATGCCTTTAAGGCATTAGAACACCAATATGCATTGTGTAATTCTGTGACCTTTATGACTTTGTATTTGTCTGCCAATATTATGAATTTTTAAATACAGAGAATGCCTGACTTTTATTTCCTTAGTTCAACGAATATTTATTGAGCTGTTTGTTTTAATAAAAGATTAACTTATGAACTAGAATATTGATTTCTCACATAGAAAACAGCTTTTCAACATAACTTTCCTAGCTCCTAGAGTAATTATATTTGCAAATGGTGGCATCTTTTCATTACTGTAAAAATATATGCTGAGCATGCAGTCCAGCTGAGATCTGTGTGGTCTTGAAGGATATTTCATTCAAGCTGTGGTAGAGACTGGAAAATTATTTTTGCTTTTCTATAAAGTATAACATTCTAATAGTGCAAGTGCTAAATTCTTCTGAAGTAATATCTTGATTTTTTTCAGCATGCTAAAAAGCAATGATTTATTTCTTTACATTTTTATTCTTTCTCTATTCTATATAAAATGCCATGCTCCAGAGAAACTCCAGATTTTAAAATGAGTTAAGATTAATGAAATAGCAAAACTCCTGATTTACAACAAAGTTTTAAAACATCTTTTTGCGTACTTCACTTCCCTAAAATTATCAATGCATTCTGGTTATATTCTTGTACTTTCAGAGAGTGACATTTTATGACTGAGAGTACATGCTTCATGGAGACTTCAGAAACTTTACTGATCTTCAGGATAGAAATAAATGAAATGCAAAACTCCAAGAGTTTTTCTATCTTCTAGATTTGGAAAAAAATATTGCTAAGAAGTCTGTTTATCTCCATGTATATTTTCCTGTCTCTTTCTTAAAAACTGGACCAACAATTATTTTTATGCATTTAACATTACACAATTGAATGACTTCACTGAGTATTTTGGTTTCAGGTAAGTTTAGTATGGAGGCTAAGAAGAAATGGAAATTGAGAATGTACTGAGTTAGCTTTGATACTCCCATCAGATCTTGATTCTAGGCCTTCCAGCACTTCTCAAATCATCTGTAACTACTGCATTGGGACAAAATAGCGAAATGCAGCATTCAATTGTATGTGAGCAGACTTTGGATTTTCTAATGGAAAACTGAAGTAAATATATTTCATATATATTTAGTGAACTCTGTTTCAATTGGCAGAGTATTATAATTTAGGTCATATATAAAAACATTAAATATGTCATCAGTAAATGGTGACAAGAAAAAGCATGCAAGCATAAACATATTTCACAAAGAAGCTTTTGCCTGTCCTCAGAGAAAGGCAAAAATATATTACTTAAATCCAAGTGTTTAATATGTACCCAACCAAAATATTTACCTGCAAAAATTAACACTATGCTTAGCCATTTCAAAATTTCAGTCTGATAGAAAAAACAATTCAGTTTTTCAATCATGTGTAGCAGCTATCAGCTGTGCAATCTTTTATCTAATTTGATCATCCAGTAATATCTCTGAGAAGTAGCATTATTTATGTCTTTCTATTGCAGCAGCCACTTACTGTTTACCTACTGTTTGATACCTCACAGAAGCACACACACACTCCTACACACACACACTCACACGCCCTCCATCACAGCTTTTTCATTTATGAGACTCAAAATGTAGTAGAGAAGGAGTAGATGACAATGCAATTTGCTTCTGAAATCAATTGGACGGATTGTAGTATCTAATAGTGACTTTTTTCTTTTCTTCATGCTTACTAGGTTTTATCAATATGTGAGTGAGATTATTTAATGTGTAAATTATTTGAAAATGAAGTTACTCTTACAGCTATCTTACAACTGTGCTTACATGCATGAGAGAATCAAATAAATTTATGCCTTGAATGAAGTACCATTTACTTCATTTTCACAAACAAATTGTTAGCAGAAATAGTGTGGGCCTCCATAGCAACCTATCTCCTTATTGATTCTGATTTCCAAGCCTTGTCCTCAACTGACCCTAAAACCTCCACTCCAAAATTAAACCTTTATATCAAACTACCTGAACTATATATATATAATGTCAGTGCTTATATACTTTGTATTCAAGGTTTTATGACTGAAAGAAACATTATGTCTTTATATATATATACCTTAACAGCACTACATTCAATTGATTTGGTGAGATGAAAGCCATTTACACTTCAGTTTGCACCTTTTTGAAAATGTTCCTAAAGGAATAAATCTACACTTTCCAGAATGATTGTACATAAGGAAGTCTGAGGTTGCTAAGAAGAGGTGTTAGACACGCATGGGAATGTATTCGTTATAATCACACCTAAATCTCAGTGATTTCCAAAGTGATGGAGCTAATGTGTACAAGGCAGTTGGAAGAGTTGGCAGAGATTAGCTGTACTTGAATTTCTTCTTGCTATACATAGGTAATACTTTGGGTGAGGTATTAGCTGTAAAGTTTTATGCAAAAGCTAAGTAAATGAGATATTATGCAATTATTTATTAAGGTCATTTAATATGCTTTTATATAAAGGAGCACATAGAATACAATGTCTTAAAATTAAGCTATGGGTACTAATTTATACAGAAACAGATTATATGGAGTTTTCAAGATTTTGATGTGACTCCAGCCTTTTAATAACCATGATTCTGCCATTTGCTTTCCTACAGTGATTTGTAGTAAATCTTCAAAGAACAATAAGAAAAAAGAAAGACAAAATAAAAAGAAAGAAAGAAAGAAAGAAAGAAAGAAAGAAAGAAACTGGACAATTTGAAACATTATGTGCTACTCAAAACTAGATATGTAGGGGATGAAACAAGTAATTAAATGAGTGGAACTCAGATTAAGCAGTGGGGAAGCACAGAAGCACACCTAAAGAAAAATAGGAAGTTAACTAACCCCTTGTTGGCATTAGCAAAAATAAAAAGAGGCAAGTATTGGAACTTACCTGGTTGTAACCCAGGAAGGCCAAGTTTGAAGTAGGAAAGAAATACTGGATTCAGAGACAAAGATATTTGGGTTTAAGTACTAGCTCTGCCATTAATTATTTGTGCAAACATAAAGCATCTTTAGACTTGTCATCCAAAAGAGACCTCCTGATATAGGATTGTTTGTGTTAGTAAATAGTACACCAACAAAGATTACAAAGAAATTCAGAATTTCTGTGTCAGGAAGTGATTTAAATACAGTCTTATTTTATGGAAAACATAAGATTAACTTGGAAAGAAAATTGAATCTATGTGCCCCAACTATTTTTTATTAAGTTATCATGTCATTCCACCTGCGTAGCTTCTTTTGAATTCAGGAGTGGAGCCAAATGGAGGAAACATGGTGAAAAGGAAGTAACTCAGTCTTACAAGAATAAACTCCAACAGTCTCCTGAAAGACTCAAAAAGAAACTTTCAAATCTCCTATTAAATGCCATAGGGACAATTGAAAAGACTGCCAACTTTTAAAATCTGTTGCTAAGGAGTTTTCACTTTTGCAGCAAACCTGAACTTTAAGAAATAAGACATCTTCATTTAGCGGTGAAAAAGTGAGGAATTTTTCTCATAAGGAGTTTGAACAGCTCTTCCAAAATTATATTTTGGTGATCCAATTTTAAATGGATTAGAAACATGCAGATTTGGTTTCTCTAGAAAGAAGCTAATTAAGACAAAACAAGCAAAACTTGCTAGGCTAAGGATAGTTTGGCACTGGACAACCTTGCGTCTGAAAACAACCCTCAAAGACTTGAAGAACCCAAATGGCAGCCAAATTCTCAGAAAACATGAGTAGATGATGGTCACTCATATGTAACCTAAATCTCCTAGGGGATTTACAATCAGTAGATTATTAATTATAGGACATATAAAGAAAAGAAGTGGTCAGAAGAAACTTAACTTCTCTTTATACTCAATTCCATATTGATTGCACTCTCCTCTTAAAAAGTGTGTATGTGCACACGTGCATATGTGTGTGGCTTTGTCTGTGTAAACCTCTCACTTTGAGTTTTTAGCCTGGTGGATGCTTAGTTTAGTGTGTCTGTGTAGTACCCTGTATGTGTATGTTAACTTTAACATTTTTCATTCTGCAATATACCTTATATAGAGATAAAAACTAATCTCTGGTTCTCCATAGGAGATCTAGTTCATAAGATATTTATAATTTCATTGGTAAACACGCAAATAGGGGCATGAGTCATATATAGAACCAAGCAGTGACAATATGAAAGATAAAATATCGAAACTGAATTTCAAGCAGAATTTATCATTTTCAACTTCTTCCACTTATATATTTTCATTCTACTCACTGGCTTTAGAGTATCCATTGTTTTTAAATGTATTGTACCCTCAATTAGGGGTAATTTTTCAAGTTAGTTTATGTCTCTTGCATACCTTGACATCTTCAAGCCAATTTCTCTATGCTTATACACTTGCATTATACAGTCACATAGCCTAGGTACCTCTGAAAATCACAGAATGTGATACAGTTCCTTTTATTTTACTGAACTGTATTCATACTGGGGTCAGATTTGTTGTTCACATCCTTTCTGACTGTCACCTGAACTCCCCATGAGGCACAGAGAATTCTTGCTCTTGGTTTTCAGTCTGTTCCCCCATTATTTCCTTGATGAATGAAAAGAACTCATATTCATCATACTGTGCCAAACAGTAATCTGGAATCTGGATGGAGTGAGGTCAAGTAGTATTTATTACTTCCAGAGCAAAACAATTAATAATCAATTTTAACTTTTCTAGCTCTTTCTACTCTATCTCATAGTCAGAAATATAGTGCTTTGAGGCACTAGAGGATAGTGAAGCCACAAGGAGTAAAGCCCACCACCAAATAGATAAAAAATATTTCCAACTAGAAATATCCACATTGCACTATTACTTGAGCCAGAATTAAACTTTTCTTTTCTCAAAACACTGAAATTTTGGAATCTGTATATTGCAGTGACCCTATCTGGCATACACAGAAACAGTAGGTAACTCAATAACTACAGAAAGAAAAATGAACATGTGGATAGATTAATAAGTAACTGTTCCCAGCCCACCAAGAGCTCTCTTTTCCTGGTTTTAAGAAACATCAGTTTGAGACTTTGTTTATTTTAAACTTTTAATCTCAAATACATCAGAATGAGGAAGGTAGACACAGTATCTGATTAGGAAGTCAGACCTATTATCAAATTCTATAGACTAAAAATTTTAATTATTTTTAAGCTTTCTTGAAGTTTCAAGTTTTCTTCATAATACCTAAGATACCACTGGGACATATTACTTACTAGTGCTTCTTCTGCCAAAAAATCTTTATTGAGCACTTCCAATGTGCCATGCAGTGTTACAAGCATTCTCTATATACTCACTTATTTAATTTTACAACAATTCTATGACAATCCAGCAGATAATGAAATTGAAGCATCAAGAGGTGAAGTAACTCGAGCAATCAGGCTCCAGAGATTACGCTGCTTACTAAGTCTTAGTTAAATTGAATTTGCACTACAGCGGATAAAGGGCTAGGACTGTTAAGGACATGGCATTAAAAGATGAAGACAAAGGGAGAAAATGTACTGGGTGACACTTTCCTGTCAAGGGTGGGAAATTGAGAGTTAAAAACAAGTTTTATTGAATAAAAAAGTAGATGTTTTCAGGGACTAACAAAGAGATTTTGGAATATATTAACTAAGCAGTATATAAGCATTCTATGACAGCTGGCAGAACACAGTGATCTACTGATTTAAAAGGTGTGCTGAGGAGGCAACTATCATCATGCCCTTCAGAACACCTGGAAACAAAAACATACTGTGGTTACAGAGACCTCAGCATAGGGTAACTTTATATGTTATCAATTAAGGTTGTAAGTAAATAAATGAACAACAGCAATGGGGAGGGGGTGTCTACTTCCTTAATATCGAACATTTTTGTTGTTTTATTTCAAATTAAGCAAGAGCCATTAGCTAGGAAACAGTTCTCAAGTGTTCTAACCATGTACAAATACGACTCAGGTGGTTTCCTCTCCAGGGGCTCAAAATCAAGCAAAGGAAAGAGGAGCGAGGCCAGCAGGTTTTGTGGTTTCCATTGTTTCATTTGGCCACGGTTTCAGTCCTTGGCTTGTTCTGTACACTTATGGAAAAGCAAACCTCAAAGGTTTGGCTAAACCTTTACAAGTTGTTTGTGAAATTCCCAAAGACAGAAAAATAAACCACAGAGCTTTGGGTGAAAAATTCAGCATTATGTTTTTAAAGGAAATTCTCATAATAACTGTCCTCTTGCTAAAAAATGATCACACAATAGTGGACCAGAATACACTAAAAAGGGAAATACCAAATTTTATACGGGCACAATTCATAAAGCTAAATCCTGAACTTATATGTCCATTAATAGACAAATGGATAAGGAAAATGTGGGATCTAAACATAATGGAGTACTACTCAGTTATAAAGAACTATACATTTGAGACACTTGTAAAAAAGTAGATACACTCAGAAAACATAATGTTAAGTAAAATATATCAGACACACAAGTTAAAATACTGTGTGGTTTCTCTCATTTGCATAATGGAAAGTACAAATAAAGAGGACAATAAAAAAACAGTAATAAAAGAAAACAGACAGATAGCTCTTGGAAAAGGGAAGTGGTTTAAAAGACTCAGGGTGAGCAGGTGAAGGGTGCACGAAAATGTTTAACGTGCATCATGTACATGCACCAAATATCTACAACAAATGCAACCATTGTAGGACACTGACTGGACTAAAAAATGATAGTTATTAATCATGAAAATAGGGCAAAATGATCTAGAGACAGAGGGAGGGAGATGAGTGAGGAGGAAAAGGGGGGGAGAATCAAGATGTGTTAAGTACATATTATCTCTCCCTAAGATAACGTGTACTTCATATACTGCAAACATGAACTGATACAATATTTTTTAAAAAGCAGACAGAAGTCAAGGAGAGGAAAATATATGACAGAGAGAGGACAGACAGCAGAAGAAGGAGACTGTCCTTTATTTCACTAACTCCACCCAGAGCTTCTATTTGCCAAATTTAACCAGAGGCAGTGAACAAATTACCTGTGGAAATGACACCTACAGGGAACAGAGGCAAAAGATTTGAGAGCAAATAGTGAACATGATTCATTTTAAAATGTGTAGCTTCCATTAATGTTAGTGTTATGGATTTTATCCTCTAAACTAATTCCATTGTTCTCACTTTTAACAACTGTCCCTATGAAACACCTATATGGTCTTCAGATCACTGATGTCACAACCAATGTTGCAAAACCTTAAGGAGTGTTTCATGTGGACTCTGTAACAATGGCTTTACAAAAAGTGGAATGTTTAAGTGCTGGGTTATACAAATAGAAATCTTATTAAGTATTACATATTTCTCCCAAATGACCACACAAGTTTGTACTGAACCCAAATTAAATATTTTTGGTATCTTCTTGCTAATAAATCTGATCAATCTGATACTTTTTTGTTAATCTGAGCATAGAGTGTGCACTTATCATGGTTTTAATTGCAAAATTCTGTCCATCAGAAGTTCTTCAAATATCTGTTGACAATCTAGTTTTTTTCTGTGTTGTTTAGTATATATTATTAATTACTTTTCTAATATAGTTCTTGTATTTTGACTTTGTTATCTGGTAATCCTCATTATTCTATATAATAATATCTAGTGGACTGAGGTCATGTAAAATTGTATATAATGACAAAGTATATATTTGTTGACATTTATTATAAAGACTACTTTTGATGTAACAAAATCTAATTCTTTCCTGATTTGTGTCTTTATGTTTAACCAAAAAATTCTTAAATACAAATGAGCAAAATTATTTTGTGTAATCTTGGGAAAATTCTATAATATTATCTTTACTTAGGCCATCATTATTCATCTTTGGCTCATCTAAGAAATTAACTTGTTTTTGCTACTTTTGGTACACAATAATGTCCCATATGATGTGCAAGGTTTTACATTTAAATGAGTTATTTTTCACTTCAAGTTCCCATACAGTACAGCACTCTGACCCAGGATCTGTACTTGGTTCCATGGGAATATTTATTTATGATTAGGACAGTATTGCATTGTTTTAAAATGGTAAGTATACTTTATAAATATCTGACTATGGATTATTACTCTTCTATCTTTTGTTTCCTTTCAATTCTGGAAATTATGAGCTATTTTATAGATTGTTCTTTTTATACTTAAATTTTCCAGTGTGTTTTTAGAAATTTTTCTTAAAATTCAGCAGGAATACTCCTAAGTATATATGTTCCATATTCTCCTACCATTTCATCTTTATCCCACGTGTTTACTATCATTCTTGTCTCGAGTTTCAGACATCTGCTTTTATATAATTCAGAGACTGTAGCTTTTCATATATTTTTTAAAATATGTTTTTGATTGATCGATTTTTGTTAACATTCTATGCAGATTCTGCCCTGTTCCCAGGCAGTGGATGACTCGGATTCCAAATCTGTCCTATCTCCAGATGTGCAGCAGGCCATCTTTGCTGGCCGCTTCCTCCCCAATACCACGCTCTTATTTCAGCCCTGCTTGCTGTTGGCAGACTCTGAGGGTGAGATACTTCCTCTGAGGGAGAAGCGGTCCTGAGAGGCCAGGCTGGCAAAGAGGCTTCTCTCATCGCTGGTGAGTAC
Organism: Dolichotis patagonum; assembly: GCA_004027295.1. Classification (NCBI taxonomy): domain Eukaryota; kingdom Metazoa; phylum Chordata; class Mammalia; order Rodentia; family Caviidae; genus Dolichotis; species Dolichotis patagonum. The sequence goes on from PVJX010008631.1 coordinate 21,041, forward strand.
ACACAGGCTGAGCACACTGTTTTCTTCCTTAAAAATTAAATGATTAACAACCAGCAGTGGAGTGTTTATTATGTGCCAAGCACTGTGTTCGTTGCTAGATATTTACGTTTATTTAGTCTTGCAAAACGCCAGTGAAAGAACTGCCATCCCCATTGACGTTATATAGATGAGGAGACTGAAGCAAAGGGAGGTCAAATAAACTGTCTAGGTCCCTGAGACAACAAATGTAACCGTTATAGGACATTGATGTGAACTAAAAAACTAATAGTTATAATAATGAAAATAGGGAAAAGTGATCTAGAGACAGAAGAGGGAGGTGAGTGGAGAGGAAAGCCAGTCTTAGTTATGCACAGACTCAGTCCTTGGCACTAACGTGTTTGCAGTCCTGCACACCATCTCCTTTAGTCTGCTCAGCCACTCAGAAGGAGCGGGTATCTCCCAGTGTTCTGAACTGAGATGCCAGGACTGCTCAATGTCTCCTGCCTACTTAGCTAAAGCGGAGACCCAGGACTAGGTCAGTTCACCTCAAGCTTGTATCCTTGTCCTGCTGGAGACTTTTTCCCTGGTATATAGTAAAATTATGAGATATTCTAGGATTCATAGTGTGACAATGAAGCTGAAGGAGCTGAATACAGGATCTAGGATCCCTGCTTGAAAAGGAAGGAGGGAAGGAGACAGAGAAGGGAGAAACAGAAACAGACAGAGAGAGAAAGAGATGGACAGACAAAGACAGAGGCAGAAGCAAAGAGACAGAGAGACATAGAGGCAGAGTCTAATATTTTGCTTCTAGAACTCCAACCCCTTCATCTATACCATTGACTCATTCATGACAAATTATTTTTCGGGATGACTTTGAGGAACACATCAGAACAGTCTTTGTTGGAAGCAAAGAATTCATATATATATATATGAAATACTCTGTTTCTTAATGCCCCTGCTTCTACTCTGGAGTTTGAAAAGACCAACTCTTCAAGACACAACATCAACTATGAGGTTTTTGAGTGAAGTCTTGTAAAATGTACCCATTGGATTAGTGGTGGCTGTGGGAGCAGAAATCGAGGTTTGAACACAGGGGCCGTTGCTGCAGCTGTGTTCCAGTTGCCAGTTTGGTAAGGTCCATCACTTTGCATTTTTAAATAGAAGCCTACAGCCTGGAATTTTATATGAAATCTGCAAATAAATGTAGCAACTATTGTGAGTATTTTAACCTACCACAAATGGCAACAACAAAAGTTACTAACATCATCTTAACCGATGCTAAATAAATGTGAATTATAATCCAATATGTTTTCTAATGAATGTTTTATGTGGTTTTATTTTGACAAATTACTTCCTGAACTGGAAAATGCATGTTTTGACTCAGCAACTTCTTGTACGAGCATTGTAGCAGTGCTTCTTACACAATTGTAGAAATTTGCTGAAAGACTGCTGTCATTCACACTATCATTTGTTTGGAAAATAAGGTTATAGGGTTATGAGATGAAAGGAGGGCTTGCCATAAAATCTTTTCTCCATTTTTGAACATGCATTTACTTTCAAATTGTTTGTAAAAATGCTGCACAAGAATGCTCAGTGACAAATACAAATAAAGTACAGTATAGTTCCTAATAATTGAAGGAAATACTACAATAATAAAGGGATTCAGGGTAGAAGTAGGAAGATGCTACATATATCATCAAAACACTTTTGGTGGTAAGGAAGGCTAACTGAAATGATAAAAGATCACCCCAAGCTCCCAGCAGAGCATATTGTACTCTAGCAGTTCGTCTGTCAACTAGTTCTCACACACAGGCAGTTCTTTGCCCTTGTTTCAAAGCTTTCTCAGTGAAAATAATGAGACCAAAATACATGTGCTTTCATTGGCAAAATAAAAATATGTTGGACTCAAAAATTCTTTGTGGAATTATTGACCCAGAAAATAAAAAGTTCAGAAAGATGTTGCTTTTGAGTTTATTTGTTATGCATCTGCCAGACTTCTCTCTTCTCTTGTGCTACCCTGAAACTTCAGCAATGCTATAAAAGACAGAAATTGTGATTGGTCCGATTTGATCAATCCCAATCATCACTTTGCTTAATACTCTGTGTCTATTAGGAAAGGTGAACTTCTGACCTGCATCTGAGCTGCTTGTGTTGGGGTCTATGTCCGTCTGTGCATGTGTGTGTTTTATATGTCCCTGAATTGCTTTTTATGAAGTATTTTTTAGATTCACTTAATTCATATTCTCTAAAAAAATAAGAGTATAAAATGGTTACCTTTTTGAACTCTTGGATGTAATTTTGGGAATAATTAATTTTACATATTTGTGTACTGCAGAAAATGCTTCAGATAAACATAATACCTAATGTCTTTCAAGGCAATGCGCTTCTCATTGATCTGTAAGGCTGCTACCCCGGAAAGGTAGACAGATAAATAATCACCCACTATGAAAATGAATCTACTTCACTGTGTACTGTGGGAAATCACAATGAAAAATGACCAGTAGAGGGATCATTATCAACTGTAGATTTCTAGCTTTGAGAAGAATTTACAGGATGTTAAATAAATGAATTCAGAAAAGAAATGAGTGTGAATATATGTTAATAGTCATGTAAGTATTAATACATTGTGGAACTCTGGCCAAGGAACTGTATTTAAAATACTTTTTAAAATATTTATTTTTTACACAATTTAGCTAACTTCATTTCATTTCTTGCATATAAATTTCAGCACATATGAATGCAATCAGGGCACGTTTTCTTCTCATCAAGTGTCGAATATCTTAACACAAATCAAATTAAGTCATTTTGTTATGTAATATTTATGCACTTATTCGATTTACTAAATGTTAAGTCATTCTAAGTGTATAATATTAAAAAGTTGTAATAAGAGTCATGAAAAATTTAATATTTGAAAAAGTACCTAATATGTAGATGAAATATATTTATTGGGCTATATCCATGCATGCTATACTTCATGCATATTGTTTTTTCCTTGTCATTATTCCAATCGTATTACATATGCCATGAAAATGTCACCAATCTGATAAATATGGATCAATGAACTATCAAATATATGACCTTTGAATAAGACAAGTGTCTTGAATAAGACACTGCCTGATTATTTAATGCCATCTACTCTTCTGGAGAAATATAGAAAGCTAGATATATATACTTAAATTATAATAATCTCAAATAAACAACAAACAATTGTCATTATCCTTACTCATAGAAAAAAATAACAATGGGGAAATTTTTAATGCCAAAAAAATATTTATTACTAGGGATGGGGGACTCAAATGCAGAGTCACTTTGCTGTCTCTTTCTGTCTATGATTCTCTTGATCAGACAGACTCTTCTGTCAAGAAACTATGCCCACTGTCTAAACTTAAAACAAACAAACAGAGATCAGTTGGGAGGAAATACAGACCAGACAAGAAAGCTACATTTCGGTGGCCAAGGTTCTAAAGAGAAAGAAAACATAATGAGAAAAGTTTCAATATTTACTATTGATTTTTTTTTTCATTTTGGACATATGTAAATTCCCAGGATAAGATACATAGGCTGGGCAAAATAACATCATAGAATATTTTTTGCTGATTCACTGGAATAGGATAAGAAAAATATTAGAAGTCATGTTTACCGCGTCAATGACTGAGTACCACATTTATTTGAAAAGCCAAGTTGAGCAAGAAGAGAGTCACAGAGATATCAAGTGCTGTTTGATGCACCTTTCTCCGCTGGTCTTTCCCAATTTTTAATCTTTTCATGAAGAGGTGAAAGTTTAGAAATTTGGAGGAGGACTATTGGTAAAGACTATGAAACTCAATAGAGCATTTAACAGATTCAATTTTACAGTATAAAGAACTATACTTTTTCTTTGTATCAAAAGGAAAAAGAAAAACAAAAACAAAAATAAAAAAAACAAATAAAAAGGAAACTCGAAAAGATCCAGAATTTCAGTTAAGAACAATGGAACTCTATTCCATTTTCAAAGAACCAAGGAGTAGAACAGGCTTGCCAAATCCTGAAATCAACTTAGAAAAGCTTGACCCATATTGGATCGATATGTCACCTGAATACTGTAGATATATATTAGATTACCTCCCCCTCACACACACACAGAACCTCATGTGCTTATAGGTGGGGCTTTTGGGTACTGACTAGATCAGAGTTGTATTATACTCATCACTGGATTAGTCCGCTGATGCATTTATAGGTGGGTGTAATGTTAGGAACTGAAGTCTTTGGGGAAGCAGTGGGGCACTATGGGTGTGTCCCAGAAGGGTGTATATGTTCCTCCTCCTCCTTCTCCTGCTGCTTCTCCTGCTCCTCCTCTTCCTCATTTGATGCCTTTCTGTTTCCCCTCCCCATGCCATGGACTGTTTCTCCTTTGCCATGCCCTTCTGCCATGCCATTTTGCCTTTGAGCAGCTGACTATGTACTGAAACCTCTACAAACTGAGCTAAAATAAGCCTCTCCTCTTATAACTTGTATCAGATATTTTGTCTCAGCAATGAGAAAATAACTAAGACAAACATCAAAAGTGAAATAATGTAGGATCTCTACATTGTGCGCGCACACTGGTTGTATTTGAAAAACCACAAGCTTTGGTGGGAAAGGGAATAGATTATAAAGGCTGTCTTCTCACTGGGGCTTTCTGAGATCATCATGTTAGCAGATCTCCTATCACTCTAATTACCTATTCATTACACTTGCTTCTTGCTAGGATTTATAACTGATGTGCCTTATGTACTCCAAGGTGGGGCTGGGAGAGGAGACTGGATTATGGAGAAATGAGACCTATTAGTGAATTAGTCCATTCATTCGTTTACAACTAAATGAGACTTGGGAGGTGAAACCTGGTTGGAGGAGATAGTGGAGAGTAGCCTGGATGGGTCTATTTCCTTTCCTCCTCTCTTCCCTAGACCACAGGCTGCTTCAAGCCCCAGTATCATGAGTTCTTCCTCCTCTGCAGTGACCCTCTGCCATGCCACCCTGCCTTGGAGCCAGCTGACTATAGTCTAACACCTCTACAAACTGCGAGGCAAAGGAAAAAACCCTTCCGCTTTAGAGTTACACCATCAGGCATTGCGTCTCAGCAAGGAGAGTGATTTAAGAAACTTCTTCTCACATACATATATCTGGATAAAAATGATAAATTTAAAAACTATTCTTGTTTGGTGTAAACTTAGCCAAATTATGTAACTACTTTGAGTTCTATTTATATTTATAAAATGATACCAGTGTATGATTTAAATATTGTTAAAGAGTAAATAAGATAAGGTTACACTTTATCAAGGGGTAAAACAATAACATATTGAAGAGTTGAATCATCTGGGAAATCAACTGAAAATCCATAGATTAGTCAATCTGAAAATAACTGCCTGCATCACAGTGAAAATCATAGTAGATTTGATGTCAGCTATCTTGGTCCCAGACTTCACTGAAAATTTTACATGTGTGATGATATTGGTCTATCAGTTTTTAGAATTAAAATTGGGTAGTACATACACATTAAAATTCAGAGACTAGAAAACAAAACAGATGCTAAGTAAACTTGGTGTTATCATTAAAACTGCCGAAAATATAACTTCTTATATCCCTGATCAATCTGTAACGTAACAAATATTCTAGATATTTTATTACCCAAATAGTGCCCTCATTTCTCTTCTGACTTCTGGCACTATATATTTCAAAAATGTCTTTCTGTTTTACTTTATCTTAAACATGTAGAGAAAGGTAGAGAAAGGAAGTTCATGTTGGGAGTTTGCCAGAATCACATTGATTTTATAATTAAGGGCTATTTCCTACATGAAGCATTTAATTCTTTGATGCTCGGGTACTGAAAATGGTGTTGTCAAGTTAGAAAAAATGTAAATCATCATCTTCTTCCTTAAATAAAATGTTATTGAGGTTGTCTTGAAATCAATAAGGAAATCACTTATGGAAAAAATAACATTTTTTATTCACTGACTTAAGTAGATATATGCAAAGCGAATTTTGAATTTGATACATCAGGAGTCAGCAAGCTTTTGCTTAAAATAAGGACTCTTTGAATTATCACTGCTTTTGTAGTGGGAAAGTAGTTATAGACAATATGTAAACAAATGGGAAAATCTATACTCCAATAAAACTAGACTGACGAGACACAGGCAGCAAATCTATGACAAACTCAAATTTATCAATCACTGTTTTAAGTAATTAAGAAGTTGTTATGATTTAACATTGACTGTATAGGCAAGAAAGCACCTTACCTTTTTAGAAAAATGATTCATCCAAAAAATATATAGCTTGAAACATAATACTCAAAATGTTATATTAAGATATAAACTTTATGCAAAACAAAAGTTAATTGTTGCTTGTAGTAGAGATTTACTATGAAATCTATTTACATGAAATCTTTTTGTTCCCTTGATAGATAGACCCTCTTTCCCCCTTTCAGTGAGGTATGGCCATATGCCTGCATTTTAGCCAGCAGAAATGAACAAAAGTTTTTAAATATGTGTAATTTCTAGAGTTGGGTCATTAAAATCTGCCATATATAATCCTTAATATTTTTTCCATCTGTCAACCAGATGCACAGGATCTAGAAAAGACTGGGATGCCAATGGATGGAAGAAGCCTGAGTCACTTAGTGACTATGAGAAACAAAATCCTTAGCCCCTTTTTGCCATTAGCTGAATTTGCTATGCATGACAATTAACTTCCATTTTGTTGATTCATTGATATATTAAAGCTGACATTTTACTAACCAGCTTTAACTACCATAAAGCATAAATTAGCATGAGAAAACACAAATGTGCAGCACTGAATTGGTGAGTTTGGGGCAGGTGGTGAGGGTAGAAATAAGGCAGGTTTTACGACGCCAGTCCCTGCTCTACCACAATAAATACTTGTCACATGGAGGCCTGAGATGTGTCAGAAGTGAGGCATGTGACAATTTGACCTGTTATTTTAAATGAAATGGCTGCAAGGAATAAGAATGTGGTAGGTTAGTCTTGGTTATCTCTAACACAGTTTTGGAAGAAAGAGATGAGCTCTTGCAATGTTAGGTGCTTTTCATGCTGAGACAGAGGATTTGATAGTTTGCAAAAGAAAAATATTGATCCTTGGAGGTCAAGTAGGAGGCAAAACTGAAAAAAAAATGCCAAAAGCCAGTAAGATGTCTCAGTTGATCTTGAGTCTTAAAAGATCAGATGCCCAATGAAGGATGTTACCACCTAGTCTAAGAGAACTGCTAAAAATAGCTTTGAATTGTCTGTCTTAAGGAGAGTAGAAAGGAAGAGTAGAGATCAGAGACAGAGAAAAGAGAAAAGAGTGCTGAGAATGAAAGAAAGAGTCATTTTTCAGATTTGTCTAGAGAAACACTGGATGTGGCTGTTGGCAGGCAAAACTCACAAAATAAAAATCTGTTTTGAGGGAGTTTTATTTCAAAGAAATTACAAACTTGGACTAAAAAATGTTTGTGAATCCAAGCTTTAAAACAACTTTTGGACCTTAAGGTAGGAAAGAAATAACAAAACTCTATAGTCTCCAAATGTGAAGGTGATGAATATTATCACTTAGTGGATCAAGATAGAAACTGATGGAGGTACCTCTCAGCAGAAATCGGGTAGGTTTGGACTTGTCTTTAATTCCTTCCTTTTCTAAATCAAAATCCAAAAGAAATATGTGAAATAAAATTAGAGATATTTCAACTAGATCCAATCCAAACAGGAAAAAGCCTTTGGTCATCACTAAATACATAGTAAAATATAATAATGATACAACTTACTAAATTGCATATATCCATACATAAATATATGTATGCATAACTACATGTACACACATATATCTATTTTGTTTTCAAAGTCACTGTATTCATGTACTTTCTGCACTTCATAGTCCATGATTAGAAATGCAACAATTCTAGTGAATGTACTGAGGAGATTTCCAGGTGACAAATACCAGATGAACTTTCTTGGCCTAGGCTTCGTCTCTGGTAGTCTTCACCATAAACAAGTGAGGTGAGTCTTCTATGTCCTTCAGTGTCCTCTTAACTAAGTACAGCAATCCTTTAAAAATACACACATGAAAGTGAGATAGAAGAGCTATCTCCCTGTTTCCAATTACCTTTTATTTTTTTCTTTATCTTTTGAGTCTCTCACATAAGAGATATCATAGACTATTTAAACTTATGTGTCTGATTTATTTCACTTAACATTGTGGTCTCAAGAATCGGAAACAAGGAGACAGATCTTTTGCAAAAGGGAAAGGGACCAACAGAGAAATGGACAGAAGCAGGAGGGAAGGAACAGGAAAGGGATAAAAAATAATTAAACGTTCTGTAAATGTACCACCTCCTCATGGTAGATGTAACAACTATGGGTCATAAACACACACTATTAAAAACAAAAATTTGAAATTTAAAACATATTAAAAAATGCCCCTTGTCCAAAAAACAAAACAGACATTGGTATCAGTTTTGGTTTGTCATTTAGAATACAAAACCACTTTCAGAGTGACACCTGAGTTTTGTAATTATAAACTGTGACATTCAAAATCTAATCTTCACAAAAATAATGCACATCAATTTAATATGCTTACAAATAGAAGCAAAAAGTTGATATTTTTTTCCTAATGCATCACTGGAAGAAGCAAATTTTCTTCCCTAATGTGCAACTGTACCTCAGCTCAACTATTGATTTTTAATGTAGGAGTCACTCTTAATATTAGCAATTACCCATATATAAAATACATTTAAACTGCTTATAGTGATGAACATCTTGGATAATTAAAAGTTAATGAACCAAAAAAGTCAGTGTGTGTATGTATATATATATATATATATATATATATATATATATATATACAGAGAGAGAGAGAGAGAGAATATAAGGTGTGATTAAAAGCTATAATTCATGATTAAAATTTTAATATTTGTAGTAAAAGGAAGAGTGGCAGTAGCCCCCCCAGAATACTCCCCTTAAAGCACATATCCCATTGTTCTTGAGTTTGTCTCAAGCAGTTCTTAAGGCAGATTTTCTGAATATCCTCAGTTGTATGATTGTGGTTGAGTAGGTGTCAATAATTGATTCAAAATGTACACCTTTCATGATTGTTTTGGCTTTGGAGAAGCCTCAGAAATCACACAACACTAGATCTAGTGAACCAGGCAGAAGAGGACACACTGTAATGATTTTGTAAACCCTTCTGTTAGATAAAACTCAGCAGCAGTGTTCACCATATTTTTGATCAAGCCTCTTAAGTACACTCATGAAACAGGATTTCCACAACTGTTTCAGAAAGTGGCAAGGATGATGGAATAAGTGCACTGAAAGAGAGGGGAGTGTTTTAATGAGGATTGCTGATAATATGTTCCTCTTAGTCACTTTCTTCATTGCTGAGACTCAATATGTGATACCCACAACCGAAAGAGAAGTTTATTTTGACTCACAGTTTGGTCCATAATCTGCTGGCTCCAAAGCAGGTCAGCAGGGCATAGGGTCACCATGAGGGAGAGGCTGCTCATGGTTTGAGAGCAGGAAAGCAGAGGGAGAGTGAAGGCAGGAGCTGGGAAGGGATAAATGCTTCCAGGGGACACCCCAGGGCCACGACTCTTCAGATCAGTTCTGCCTCCCAACAGCAATTCAGCTGTAAACTAGTTCACTGATGCACATTGCTCCCCTATGACCCAGTCACCTCCCCCAAAGCGCCATGTATGAGTTCATGAGGCTCTGGTGGGACATTCAGATATAAATCACATGGTGTCTTTAATTGTATTTTTAAAATTTAAACATTCGCCCTGCATTGCCATCATACCTTTCTGGATGTATAATCTCTTTCTGGATTTCATGATGAAAACAACAATGATTTACTACCACTTACTGCAAAAAACAAAAAAAGCAATTTTTGTCAAAACCTCATATTTGAATTCCAGAATATTTTATATCCAAATAGACCTTATTATACTCTATAGATTTTATCAGTAGGGGTGCTGGAAATAACTGCCAAAAGCCCATGAACTTCTACAAATTTTTAGTATAAGTTATATTTTTACATTTTATTCGATTTATAAGTATAAATTCAAATAAGACTTCAGTAAATCTGTCACCAGAAAAAAGAAGTACAACTGATACAAAGGTTTTGGTCCTTGCAAACAGAGCTTTCTTTCTTTAAATAGTTTACAGATAAACCAATCCAAATGTTTATTAGGTAGTGCTTAAATGAGAGCTAAGATTTAATCCACAAATCATATATAATATGTTATATATATTATATATTACATTATATATATACTATTTACTAGCTGCCTTGAGTCAGAATACTTTCAGCATATGAATCACAGGAGCATCGATGTTAACTCATAGAGCTTAGAGCAGAAAAGACTCTTGAACTGGCCCAGAATTCATGCTTCCTCACGTCTTCATTCTTTCCCATAGTTGTATGTTAATGTGCTCAAAAAACAAAAGGTGAGTAAATGACAATGAAATAATAATCAAACATTATCTCTTTTATCTCACTCTTTTTTTATTTCAAAAAATTATGTGGTTTTAAATAGTCACCACATTCGAAAAGGCAAGTAAAAAAAATGGCAACCTTATGTGGACTTCAAACTTATTTCGCAGCACTGATGACAAAGGCCAGTGAAAGAAAGAAAAGTATTATGAACAGAACGCGATGTGTAAAGTAAAAACAAAGATAAATGCATGCTTATCTTAGATGCTATATGACAGTGCATGGAGATCTGTGACAGGTGATAAAGACACAGCTTGGCACAATCAGCAATTATTTTTGGCACCTACAAAAGAGGTAGTGAAGCAGAAAAATCTGTCCCAGAATTAATCTGTAGCTGCACAACAGCAGTGCTTCATCATCTTCAAGCTGTGGCACAAAGCACAGCCAGGTATGTAGAAGTTTCTTAAATATCAGGCCATAAAAATAAACTTTTAGCAATCAAGCAAAAAACAGATATTTAATAAATAAATAATGTATGTTAATGCAGAGGCAGACTTTCTCACACATTTTGTTTTTAGATTTAGTATCTTCAAGAATAAAAATTAATTGGCAAAATTACCTCCAAGGAGTCTTATTGCATCCAACCCAAAATAATTTCATAATTTTTGGTAACACAGCATTGTTCTACAAGAGCTGTTGCCATTAAGAGATTTGGGTCATTGGTAAAGGTCCTGTCAAACCAAGTCAAAGAGGCCAATGTATATTTCCAGTTTCCAAAAAAAGTGAATTTTTATATACATTATAGGATATCTGTCTAGTGCTGCTTTGTATACATTTAAACCTGTCATAATCTTGGGATTAATAATCCAATTGCCTCCTGTTGGCAATAATACTTGGGCTAGTTTTAACCAACTACTTCATTACTTAAACTCAAAATGCAGTAACACTTTTGAAGACAATAAAAAGAATATTACTTTAAATAAGAATTTAAAGAATCCCAAATATGTGACAAATTTATTTTTAAATGAAAATGTTATAGCATTTATATATTATTCTATTCTCTATTTGAATCATGTCACTACAAGTAACTTTTTTGCAAAAATGAATCAAAGGCTATGTATTTTCCTGTTTATCTTAATAAGTTATTGTTTTGTGTGTCAAGATAGTATTCATTTGTCAGGATAAACTAGAATCACTAATTCATACATTGTTGTTTATCCATGCTTTTCAATGTACTAATAAATCTTGGGGGTTGTGCTACACTTGATTTTTCTTAAAAAATCGTACAAAAATACCAAAATTCTTATCAACTAACAGTTAAGAAATTGTTTAAAGATATATGATCTGGTCAAAAATACTTCATTTTTGCACATTTATGTTATAGTCCCAAGTTACTTTTCATTGTTTTCCTCAATAAACCATCGTTTCAAATACCGTATAAACAAATAGAGCAAAACTCTAAAACAAGACTTCACGTTGTCTAATTTCTTGGACTTGCACTTCAGCGTTTGTGTGATGAGTAAAATCTGAGCCAAAAACATGGGATAAAATCTCACATTTCCTCATATGTGAGGAAGTCAATTGAAACTGCTCAAGCATAATCAAGAGTACAACTGGAGTTAATAATTTTCATTTAGCCACAATATTATTGCTTTATGAATACTGGCTTCTTGCCTTATGCATTATGTATTTTTTGTTATGCTTAGCTTGCTTAAAATCACAAATTCGAATCATTTGTAACTGAATATTGTAACTAGAAAATATTCACTCTTCACCCTCATCTTGACCCCAGTCTCTCAACTTCTTACATTCAGGTTTCATTTGTCTTCCCAGTGAACCAGCACTGAACTTTAAATAAAACTCACACTCTCTCCATGGTTTCTCATCTCTGACCTCTGTCTTCTCACTAAATCCTTAAGAAACACCCTTGCCTCTTCTTCTCCATTTGACAGCTGCAGAGTATTATTGAAGCAAATTATGGCTTCAGTTATTGCAGCCTTTCATAAATTTATGCTGCGTAGCCAGCGCTACTGTTTGACAATTTTAATGTGGCTGTACAAGGGCAAGATTCAAGACTGACTCATCTATTTTGTTCACAGTTTTAGTCACAAAGTCTGGGATGGAAAATCTTAGTTTGTATATTCTCAGTAAATATTTGGTAAGTAAATAAATAGCAGCTGTTCAAATTATGGTCATTATTTTCTGTCTTTACTGCGCCCCACTTTTAAGATCATTGAATAAATATTTCCATTTCTTCCTCTCCACTGTTTAAATCATAAAGATTTTTTTAAATCAAAGAATAGATTAACCTATAGGTAAATTCTAATTTCCAGCTAATTTGCTGAACGTTCTCAATCTTCTATTCATGTGCATATTTTTATATTTTCTCTTCTCTATCTCTGGTCGCTTAAGAAAGGCAAACTCTGAGATAGCTCTCCTAACCTGTTCCATGTTGTCTTCATTTTCATTTTTTCCCTCACTTTTTGCTCTTGTCTGAGTAGAGGATCATATTTTGAAAAGGGAAGGAACCAAAGGTTAGAATGGATGGAAAGGGGAAAGCGAATGCGCAGGAGAAGAATAAAGAATTAAGATGTGTTCTGGACACGTCCTGGCTCATCATGATGATAGTAATCACCATGAACTCCAAACTTGTACTAATAAACTTTAAAAAGAATTAAAAAGAACCAAAAGAGAAAAACAATTGCACTCGCAATAAAAGGAAAATGAATGAATGATATTTGGCACCACACTCATAAGTGAAATAAAGTCACTTATGTAAGCATCATATTATCTCTTTGGTGTGAGAAACTGAGAGTAACTAAGGACTAAAATGTACAATAGGTATTTTGAAATGAGACGAAATTGTTCAAAATAGAAGAGGAACACGTGTGGGGGAAAGGGGAAAGGAAGGAAGGGAAAAGGAAAAAAATACAAGATAATTATACTACTAGTTTCTGTTAGTTCATTGAAAAGAAAGGTTTGTGTTAATATTGGTTAGAGAATTTTTTATGTCCCTATATTGTACTCTGAGTAACTACTTTTGAAGATGACAATATGAATGTATTAACAATTGTTATTCTCCTATTACTTTGTTATGAAATTTTGTTTTAGTTTTTCATTAAGAAAACATAATGAGATAGTAGGAAGAAAGATAATAAAATTTTAAACTGCTTTTGATAACATGTTAAGGAATTGATGTTTTTGTTGATGATAGAAAGTCACTAAAATATTTATAGTAGATTGGTAACAAGATCAATTTATGTGTTTCGATATATCTTTGAAAGCCAGGTGAAGGATGAATTGGTATAAAACTGGTAGAAACTGTTGCTTAGCTGTTTACAAGTACCCTGGTATTCCTTTAACAGGTGATCACAATTATAATCTTCTTTAAATAAGCTTAAAAACTTGAGGAATTATTTTCTTTGTTAAATCCATTTGAGCATTTTAAAGTAGTTTTTCTCTTAAATTATAAAGCTGTTTATTCTTCTAAAGATAATGATGCTACAATAATTATACCAAAAGTGTGGGGAAAATTCAGTTTTCCCTCCTTGATTACATTGAAAGTAATCTGTTTTCATACGGATATAATAATATGTAAATTTTTTGAACAATTCAAATAAACACAGCTATCTTCTTCTTCCAAGTTACGTTGTAAAAGTTTGATAGTTTTGTCTGTTCTTAGGAGATGACTTTGTTTCTCAAAAATTTTTATATGACTTCATCTCTAGGAAATGCTTGTCATACCAAATCTAAGTTATTCTCTTGTACTCTCCTTCTAATTCATAATCTCTTCTAGCAAGTAAAGAATAAAATATTCAGTTTAAAAAAATGGCTCATGTAATGTGAATTCTGCTCCTAAATAAACAGAAAATGCCCTCATTTCTGATGCAACTTCAGTGTTATAGGAGAACTCAGACCACTGGCAAACTCACTTTTATATTTGCCCATTAATCCTTACATTCATAAGCATAACAACTGGCATCAAATGTGGCTGCATATCAAAATCATTTGTAGGAATTTCTAAGTAGACGAATTTGTGCATATTAAAATATTTCCATAGACAGAGTTCTGTATATTAAAGACCAGTGGACCAGACACTCCATGAGTGGAGGAAGGAAATCTGTGTAATTAACAGTGTGGGAGACTGCATCCCCTCTCTCTCCGCATTGAGTCTCAGAGCTGAGTGTGCAGGCGTTCAGTCCCACCCTGGGTTAGGAGAACAGTGGCACTGGTAGCTCTTGCTCATTCTCAAACCAGGCAGTCGGGCTGGAGCTTGCAGTCCTTTGGAAATCGCTCAGCTTCTATAGTTTGGAAACACAAGCCACCACAAAGAAAAACTAATTCTTAGGTGTTTCTCTGACTACAAGAACAGGTGAGGACTGAAGATGGAGCCCTTGTATAGCTATAGAGGTCTGAGATCAGCAGGTGAGTATTCCCCAGACTGCAGCAGCAGAACAACAAACAGAAAATAAGAAAGACTTTGATAGGTTGAGAGGGTGCCTATGAGAAAGGAAAAATATTTATGTTTTCATCCTTCATTCCATTTTTCTTGGGATAAAATTCATATAGAATTTAACATCTTGGTGAACTTTAAACATACAGTCCAGTGGTACTGAACACACTTCCAATATTGGGTTAACTACCACCACTGTCCGCCTCCAGAATTCTTTTCATCTGATAAAGCTGGAGGTCTATGTCCATTAACAACAGCTCCCATTGCCCCTTCCCATCCCCTAGCAGTCACCAATCTTTGTCTCTGCGACTCTGAATGCTCTTAACTACCTCTTCTAAATGGAATAATACAGTATATGCCTTTTTATGATGTGCTTATTTCACTGAGCACCATTTCCTCAAGTTTTATTCAGGTTGCAACATAGGTCAGAATTGCCTTCTTTTTAAGGCTGAATATCTCATATATACTATACCACATTCTGTTTATCTATTAACCAGTGAATGGGGCCTTGAGTTGTGTCCAGGTTTTAGCTATTGTAAATGATGTTGTTATAAATATGGATATATAACTATCTCTTCAAGATGAGATCTACTTTTAATTCTTCTAGATGTATACCCAGAAGCATGTATTCTGCATCTTAGAGAATTCTGTTGTGTGTTATTGTTAGGGTAGCCCACATTTATTCTTTGAATATTCAGTTTTCTCAGTTTCATATGTTGAAAATATTATTATTTTCTTTTAAGTGATCTTTATTTACACTTTTGTCAAATAATCACATGTTCACATGTGGGCATTTATTTCTGATAAGTGCTACAACACAATGGGTGTATACCTGTTTGTCTGTAATTTGATGCTTAGAACCAGCATTCTGAAAACAGACCCCTAATATTTGAAAAAGAAGATTCTTTCTTATCTATTGTTAGTCAAATTTCTTCTACAATATGAAAATATCTGATGTAATTGACTTATAAACCAGAAGCTTTATTTTGTCTTACAGGTTTAGATTTATAGTCTGTGATAATTGATGCTTTTGTCTTGGACCTGTAATAAAACATGATATAATTCTGGTTTATATGGTGGATCAAAGCTCTTCCCTTTATAGAGGAGAAGTAAAAGCGACAAGGGCAACCATAATCTTTTTCATGGTCATGTTCTCAAAATGAAAATATCTCTCCTCCCTCTCTCAAAATTGTCACCACTCTCTAGTGGCATCGAGCTGGGGACCAAAACTTTAGGAGATGCTCATCCTCCAAACTGCAGAATTTACCAGGGCTCCTTTAAGCTGAGTGCAAGGTGCTCCAGAAACATATGCACACTTCCCTTCCACATAGTCACAGAATCGGGGACGTGAGTAGCCACAACTATGAGAAGAGCTGGGTTCATTCAGAATAATAACAATCTTTCATGCAAGATTTCTCCTGGAAGTTGCAAGACATCCGTAGTTTCCAAGGTCCTAACATAGTGAATGTAAATGGTTTCTGATCATGAAACTATTTTCTAAATGGGAAGACAGATTCTTGACATCTCCTAATTTACATCTTTCCTGGAACCCTATGTCTTTGGTGTTTTTAATGACCCTCCTCTTCCACACTCTTGGTGTTTGGAAAACGATTCTTACATATTTCTTTAACTCAATACTATTGCTTAAGTACCATTCAATTTACTTAGTGAACCCTACCTGTCATTGGTCATGAAGTGTTTACTTTCATCATTTGTCATCACAACCTCTTGAAATAAAACTGCATGTTTCTGTGGGTAATTTTCACACAGCTGTGGTAATATTAGCAGTGAGAAAATAGTGTTTACTGCTTAATTCTCTCAACTCAAGAGTCCACTGGGAGATGGATGAGCTATATTTTTATCTCTAGTGACAATGCATACAAATGAGTTGTATTTCTTCAAAAGAGTTTATTCAAAATAGTCAGTGTGAAGCCGTAGATTCACCAAGTTATGGAAATCAAAGTTATCTCAATGTGTGTTGTACAAAGGGTAAGCCTTCACACACACACACACACACACACACACACACATGCGTGCACACACACACACACATACACACACACGAGAGTTGTCTAGTTTTTCTTTATTCGGTATGGAGTTTTGAATAGGCTAATTTTTTTGTGATTCTACAAATAGAATGCAGTATCAATATACATTAGTTTCTAAAACTACATTTAATACACCACATATTGACATTTAGACATCAAAATCGATCTAAAACTTCCATGTATATGTAATATTTTCATTTTTCAATTGTATCAACTCTATCATGAATCATGTTTTATGATGAAGCTTATGATTAATTTATTTCCCTTGGCTTACAGTATGATTTTCAAATGTGAAAATAAATCCTTTTTAATGTTCAATTAACCAAATTTTGACACTAAATGTATGTTGTAATGTTAATAGTACACTGAATACATTTCAAAATATGCCATATTTCTTGCTATTCAACTCTTCCAAATCCAGACCCTGGCAACCACTGATTTATTCTCTTTCTCTATCACGTTTCTATTTTAGATCATCATAATATTGGAATCACACAGTACTTAGCAGGAAACATTTGAGATTAATTCATGTTGCTCTATGGGACATTAGAGAATAAAGTAAAGAAATTCATACCTGAAAAGGAGCAGCGTATTTTCCTGCTAGGCCTTTACTGAGTATTTTGGATTAATATTGTCAGTGATTCAATTATGCCCTGAGCCATATTATTATTCCATTTACTCATAATACACCATAGATGTTGTATCTTTCCATCTTAGTTTATATTTTTGTTGCAAAATTTTACCAGAAGATTTTTATCAATGTCTGCTCCATACTCTGTACTTAACTTTTATTTTGCATTGTGTTATCTCATTTCTGTCTCTTCCCCAAATTATGATGTTTTTATTTATTTTACAGTGCTTACTAGCCTCTGAAAGGTCTTGAAGAAGAAAAAGTATTCTCTTACTGATTCAGTGTTGCCCAGACTGACACAACATTGTATCTGGAATTCTGAAGTGAGTTATCCTCTATGTGCTTTGTTAGGTTGGTTGGCTGGTTTTGGTTTTTTGCTTTTCCTCTCTGGAACTTCAGTTGTCTGTGCTCAGGATCTACTAATATGTCACCCTTCAGGCCACATCTCTTGATAGAGTTTTTGTTTATGTGGCTGTTCTCAACTGCCAGCTACCATAGGCTTTCATCAATGCCATATATTTGGCAGTGTTTTGTGTGTCTTTCCCCAGTCATGCGAAGGCTTTTATTCCACAGGGCAGATGGATTTAGATAGGGCTTTACACATTCAGACAGCTGCTATTCCTGTCCCCCCAGGGCTGTACCAGCAGGGGTGCTATACCGGGACTCTTGTTTTATCCAAATATTTCTTATACACATTTGGTGAGCTTCCTGGAGATCCTCTGAGTGTTGCACAATTTGCCTTGTTTCTGTGGCTCTAATAATTCTATGTTCTCATGTTAGCCAATCCTGGGATTTATCAATTTATTGCAATTTTGGCTGACTTCTGCTTATCAGCTCCTATGATGCTGTCAGCATTTACTCTGAGTGTGCACTTGTTTGTAGTTCTTTTCTCCTAGCAGGAACCTATATTATCATGAAGTTTGACTTTCGTGTTTGCTATTTGTTTGAGTTCTTTGTTTTCCTCAACTCTGTTGATGTAAGAAGCAAAGCAATATCATTTTCTGCTTTTTTACATCTTTGGAAGAGGACAGTTTTATAAATAAACACATAGAAGTATTTTCTTTTTGTATACTTATACCATTTTAATAATTTTGTAATCTGTCATGCCGATAATGTTTTAGAGTTTGTTTTATTATTTCTGGTGTCATGCTTTTGCACATATTTTAGAGACAATTTATCATAGGAGTAAGCGATATAAATTTTATATTAATATAAAAATAAAACTTGCTAAAAATTTCTATATATTTTTTAAAATTTCCTTGGAATGGAGGTGGGGGAAGGATAAAAGAGAAAATAACCTACAGGAATATTTAGTAAGGAGATGGTATCTTGTGGGCTCTTAGCATTAATAACCTGTGACCAGGGCACAACATTGAAATCTGTAATAGGCTGACATTTTGCATGGGAAATGAAGTGTGTCACTGAGTAAATCAGACAAAGAAAGAATGTCGTTTTGTTATAGCAAAGTAAACTTTCAATTCATGATCCCTTAATCTCACAAAAAGCCTGTTGCTGGCCTTCCAGAAATTTTGGTGCCATCCTCAGGTGACCAAGGCAGGCATGAGTGACTTTGATCACTGAATTTAGTCTTGTGTTTGTCTTTTTGCAGAGGAAATGCTCCTTAGCTAAATCACTTAACACTTGTTCTCAGGATGGAAACAGTACAGCTCACATGTGTGTAAATTTTGAAATACTTGGACTTGTGAGTACATTATCATTAAAATAAATATATGCCAAGTATTGAAAGCTGGTCAATAATTTTTTTAAAAAATTGATTTCTCAGTATTTTTTCTATTTCTCTTACAATGACTAGATTGACAGTTAAATATTTCACTATAATAGCAAGAGTAGTCTCATTTTGTTTATTTTTCTCAATGTCTGTACATAAATGCAAAGCCTTCAAATTGTCTTCTATTATACCTAAAATGTACTGGAGTAAGTACTCATGTGTGTGTATGTGCACGTGCATGCATGTGTGTGTACGTGTGCGTGTGTGCGTGTGTGTCTGCAGAGGGTGTGGAAGGCATCTTATTGACATGCTTTGTACAATTCTTTGATCTTTTGTTTCCTGTGTAAAAGAGGCTACATACGCTAAAAAGATGCTAAGTTCCTCTGATTTATTGCAAGTAATGTGATCATACATCAAATTTTGGCAACAGCTTAGTGGCATAATGCTGGTGGATATGGAATGTGTGGTAGAGTTTTGTGGGCAATTGAAAATCTTGAGCTACATAGGGGTTCCCATAATACAGAGAAGTGACTACTTTCAAAGTAAATTCATATTTCCTGCTATATTAAATAGATTGTGATTTTGAAATGGTTTCCAAATATCACTTCTTTTGCACACTTATCTTCTCTGTGAGGCTTCATAAAGAAACGGTTTATTTCTACTCACTTTGGGCTATGTCTTGCAGAGAAGCACAGATACAAACTCAATCACAAGGTTGTATTCTGGTCATTAAGTGTGAAGCTGAGTTACAAGATTTTTCCAACTTCCATCTAAATATAGAAGCATTATGATGGTTTCAGCAACCAATAGTGCAGTAGATTGTTTTAAATTTCCACAGTAATATTGTAACTTTCAGGCATAGAGATCCTAGAACATCTGAAGTTTGTTCTATTAAAGCCATGCTGATTATCTTGTGCTAACGCTCAAGGAAATTGTTTCTGTTGATTGTATCTTTATCATGAAAGTAAAGAGTCATCATTCATTAACAATAAATTACCAAAGTAGATATTATTTGCAACAATGAATTCTAGGAATAGAGGTTCAAAAAATAACATTGAAGATATTATATAATCAAGTGTATTCAATTTTTTTCATGTCAGCTATTTGACTGACTGATACGTGCTAGTCATTGACCTAAAGTAACAATATCCATTGTATCATTTCATCTTCACAAAATTTTATTGAGTAAATATTTTTTATATTTTATGGCCAACTCAACTGGAAGAGATATGTTTATTTACTGAGGTATACATAGCTATTAATTTATATTATTTGAAGTACATTTAGTTTTTCAGTCTGAACTACAATTTTATTTGAGCTCATTTGGAGAAAGCTACCATATTGAACAGAAAACAAGTTAAACTAGACATGAGATGTCACTTTTCTAGGATTACTCTTACATAACCACATATATACTGGGATACCTGTTTCATCTAGTTATCTATATGCAGAATAGACAGAATTTTAACTGTTTTTGAATGCAATTAAAACGTTGTAAAACCTGCTAAAACCAGGATCTGTAATGAGAGCTAGAAATAAGATATTATGTTTACTTGTATAAAATTGAATTTTTATCTATAATAGACATTTTCTTTGTCTTTGAATCTTCACTATGCCTTGGAAATAACCCTTAAAGATCATAAACTGAGATATAATTTCTTTGCAGTCCTCTTCTGGTTTGTTGTAGGTACTTCTTGTTTTTTTTTCAAGGCCTATAAAATGTGTCCCTTTTTCTTTGTGTGCGTATTCTTTGTTATTAATCCTGACTTTGTTTCTCTGCACTTTTATGTATGACTGATGAGTCAATTGTCTCTCCAAGGCAATTGTTCTTCAATCCTTTTGATGTCTATATCTAATTTGAGTTTTATCTTGCTCATTTTTTATTTTATCTATATGTTTGCTAATGTGTCAGGATTAACTGCAAAATCTTTGTGGTAATAACAAGAGCACTTATATTTCATATGTAAAATACAAAATGCATATTTTAAAGCTCTACAAATATGATGAATATATTTTAACAAATAAACAACCAGAAGGACTATTTTTCATTGACGCTGTCTTATGAAAAAACCTACACAACAAATATGATAAAACTGCAAAGAGAGACAGTATAGTCTCTCCATAAACTTAGGTAATGCATATGTCTCATCATGTACATTACTTATAAGCAAGTGGATGGCTTGATTACATAATTGCTTAAAACTCCAATAAGTGTATATTTCATGATTTGCTTTGCATCAAGCATCTGTCATTTTATGCTTTTTGTGTGTATTCTAGCAATCTGCTTCTATTTGCCTTTATTTTTATATTGAATTTACAGAAATACCAATGTTCTAATCTTTAAGAATGCACTGAGAAACATGAGTAATCTATTATGTCAAATTAGCAAAACAATGTAACACTATTTATTCCTCCCCATAGCTCATTTTAATTAAAGATGTATACCTAAATACTTTCTTGATTAAGGACTAATGCTCTATTAATTTGAAACACATCTACTGAGAACAGAGTAAATTCAGAGAGAGGAACTGTCATTACATGAAACATAACTTATCACCCTGAAGAATACATTATGCCACTGTTCAAAATGCACACAGGTTTTCTATTCTGCATTAAAATGCACAATGCAAGCATCATAACAGATTTGGAGAAAAAGCTGCAACAAGGGAAACTCAAAAGGGATATCATGCAGGTATGTTATGCTAATAGGAGAAAAACATTCAGTTTGCAATACCAAGAGAAAAAAATGGGGGTGATAGATGAATAAATGTTCCATCGAAATGTTTCCTAAAACTTACTCATGAATTTCTTAGTGTCTAAAAGCCTGTTTCAAGTTATCAGTGGCTCTCCTAAGATTTATTGGACACCAATTGAGTGTTAAATACTTGAATTTTGGGAAAAAGTAAAAATAAAGCAGGAAAACTCAAGTATGCCTATTAGGGTGTTTACAATCAGACTAAAATGCAAAATGATAACACCTAACAAACTTAAAATATATACTAATCAGCATCTTCAAAGTACAAAATTTTAAAAAAATGATTTACTAAAAATGCAGTGTGAAGAGGTGAATTTGAAATTAGAACATACAATTCAGTGATATATGAGAGAGTAACAAAGTTATCTTGCTTAGCATAATGCCCAGATCTGTGACTAGAATAAAAAGATATATCAAAAAGCATCAAATTCTCCAGTCTATGAACGACTCACATATTCATTCATAAATTGAATTTTTCATGAGAATTTTGAAGTTTTCATCTTACAGATTTTACCCATTTTTTATTAAGTGTGTACTTTGGTATTACTTTGTGTTTGTGGGTAGTGAAATTGCTGATTGTAACTTTTAAAACTTTTTATTTTTATTACCTGAAATCTCAAGTTGGTTTTTTATATCAAGCTACTGGTGGAAACTTTGAAAATATATGTGAAGACAATCATGTTGTCTGTGAATACAGCACCTTTTATTTATCATTCTCTGATCAGTATGACTTTTTTTCCTAATTATTAAAAATCTGACTTCTATTATGTGACTCTGGAATAGTATGGACATTGTTATTTTCTTGCAATCTTGGGTGGAACAGTCAATCTATCATAATGATGCTACCTAGAGTTCGTTGTTCTGTTTCATTGGGTGCCTTTTATTAGGCTGAAGAAAGACCCCTCTTCCTTGTTTGCCAAGAATTTGTATGATGAAGAGCTGTTGGGTGCTGCCAACTTTTTTCTCTCATTAATTTTGTTCAAATGATGAATTATGACACTTGATTACACTACTGTTTGGTTTTAGAATGTTGAATCAAACTTGCATTCCTGAGACTTTACTGTTTAATGATATTCTTTTATATTGTTGCTTTAGTTGTCCTAATATTTTGTTGGTCTTATTCCTATGTTGAAACAGGTATGGCTTTGTAAATTTACTGTCAACAAAAAGTACACTGCTATAGTGTCCTTAAATGATTTTACCATCAGAGAAATACCAGTCACAAAAATAACTTGAGAAGTGCTTCGGCATATACTTCTGGAAGACTTGGCATAATTTGTTTCTTAAATATTTGAAAGAATTTACTACAGAAACCATTTAGATCCATTTTGACTGCTTGTTTGTTTGTTTGTAGTGAATTTTTTTA
Source organism: Dolichotis patagonum (assembly GCA_004027295.1). Classification (NCBI taxonomy): domain Eukaryota; kingdom Metazoa; phylum Chordata; class Mammalia; order Rodentia; family Caviidae; genus Dolichotis; species Dolichotis patagonum. The sequence goes on from PVJX010008631.1 coordinate 44,439, forward strand.
AACAAGTTCAATAGATTTATGTTGAGGGATATTCTTATTTTTCCATCTTGAATAGACTTTGATACTTTATTTATTTCAATATTTTTAAGTATATCTAAGAGGCCCATATTATTTACATGAAATTACTGTAATGACATTTTATTATTCTTTAAATATATTAGGAATTGATAATAAGTGTTTGTTTTCTATTGTGGGTTTGCATATTTTACATCTTTCTTCTTGTTGAATCTGGATGGGGTTTATCTACCTGTCTGATATTTTTAAAATATTTACTTTCATTTCTTTGTGTGTGTTTGCCTTCACTGATTTCATTGCTTAGCTTTGTTACCTTATTTATTCCTTATCTGATTTAATTTAATTTCCTATTAGTATTTACTCATGATAGATTAGATCTTTGCTTTGAGTATTCTAAGGTAAGCATTTAATGTTATATTTTCCCTCTGTTTTCTCTTCATGTCAAAAATTTAATCAATTTCATTTTTATTTTCCATTTAATTAAAAATGTTTATAATTTTTATTATTACTTCTGTTTGACCTATGTGTTATTTTTAAGTATGCTTTGTGATTTCAAAATATTTCTGCATTTTGGGGAAGTGTTTCTGTTATTTGACAATAGCTAAAGTTAGATATGTTCTTAACAAATACTCTGTATGACTCCAATATTTAAACAAGTTGAGTTTGGATTTCTTTTAATGAATGTTGCACATGTACCATCGTATGTAGCTCGGGCTATTGCAGTGCAATATCATAGACTGGGTAGCTTAAATATCAAACATTGATCTCAGTGCTAAAGCTTGGAAATCTAAGATCAAGGAGCCCACAGATTTGTTGTCTTAGGAAGTCCCTCTTTTTGGTTCACAGACGACAACTTCTTGAGGTGTTTCCAAGAAAGGATAGATCTCTGGTGCCCTCAGGCCATTAATCTCATCATAGCCAATCCAACTTCACAAACTCATTAAAATTCCTGTACCTCCCAAAGATCCCCTTCTTCAAATATCATCACATTTTAGTTTAAGGCTCTATAATATAAAGTTAGGAAACACAAACCAGCTATCTGTAGTATGTGCTTTTATTTTCAACAGTGTATTCTATTTATATTGATAGTAATGAATTTTATAAATTGTAGATAGGTAAATTTTTAAAGAACTTCCTATTAATTTTCAATCTTCTTTATTATTGAGAGAAATGCTTTCATTTCTAACTAAAATGACGCATTTTTCCTTTTTTCAGGTCTATCAGATTTTCCTTAGGAATTTTTAAAACATTTTAGGAATTTTAGGGAAACATTTAGAACTGTTTCTTCTTAAAAATTTGATTTTTTTCATTATTATCTAATACGTGTTCTCAGTCTTGATGATATCCCTGTTCCAAGTTTATTTTATCTTATGTTTATATAATCAATGTGATTCTCTATGAAATAATATTTTCAATGTATTTTTCTTACATTTTACTTTTGTCATACATCTTTATATCTAAAGTTATTCTTTCTGTGGGAAGCATAAAGCTAGAGATTGTTATTTGACACACTAGGGAATATTTATATTTGATTATTAAATTTATACCTTTTCTTTTTGATGTAATACTTAATATGACAGATCTAACTCCACAACCCAATACTTGTTGCTTCCTTGGTATATTTTTATATTCTTAGTTTTGTCTATATGCTTACTTTTGGAGTAATTTAACATATTGTGTGATTTTATGCTATCCATAATGTGGCTGACACTATATTCATAGCTTCTAGCTTTATTGTTAATTACTCAATGGTTACAATATTTAAATATTATTAGACTCTAATTTCAAATAACATTGTGCCATATAAAGAATATACTGAAAAAGCAAGCTTTTAAGAGTGTTCTTTATTTTTTTCTTTACAATTTTATGCTATTGCCATGTATGTTTACTTTTATGTATCTCTAAACCCATAATAATATGATCTTTACTTTAGGTGTTCAGTTATTTTTACCATTATTTAGAACTGTCTGTAATTATTTTCTTCAAAGTTTCTATACTCCAATAATCTTCACTATTCTTCCTTAAAATTTTTCCTGGAAAACTTTGCTTATATTTTTCTTATATCCTCACTTGGCATGCAGTTTCTATTTCTTCTATCTTCTGCCAGTACGCACTCCACTCCTCATCTCTTCTTAGGGAGGTTTATCTTGCCTTAGATTTCAAGCTGCTTGTTTAATCTAAAAAGATAATTCTTTCTAGTCAGTTTGAAAGTTATAGTTCTTAGTTTTTCCAGCTTTCTACTTAGAGTGATAGTAATTTTTTTCCTACCTCCTACATAGAAGCAGACCACCTACAATGGAATTTAAGGAGTGGAGAGTTACCAAGTATTAGTTTGAGACTTATAACTTACTGCACTATGTATACACTGTAGAAGAAATGAGTTAATTTATTACTCTATGCTATAATTATATTTTATGAAATATTGCATTTAAATGGAATATTTTATAGTATTATCATTTAATTATCCATACTGTATACTTCGGTAGCTTATTTTCAACTGATGGAGATTACCAAAGTAAATTGTCAGTATGGTGTACCCATGGACTGCAAGTCCATTCCTACTGTTTACTCATCAAATATTTATTCACATATCTACTGCAAGTGCTAATATTAAAGTGATAAATATTGCTCAAACACCTCTGGATGCACCTGGTATTTATGCTTGGAGATTATTTGAAGACTAAAGGAATATCAAACAAGATATTTTAAGTTATTTATATAAAATACATAATAGTATTACAAAAGCCAAGGAAAAAATCATAATGGATTTATTTTACAGCAATACCTGAACATAAAGGGCATTTGGCCAATTCACTAATGACTGTGTGCACAATATCCAACTAGACTTAAGAAGATTAGGACAATCAATGAACTTTTGCAACAGATCAGCCAGAATTTTCTTGTAAGAAATAGTTCACAATGAAGAAAAATTAATGGGAACCAGAAAAAATAAATAAATAAACATACCAGTACAGAGAAGAAAAGAAAATTTCAAGATCAAAAAAGAGAAGAACAGAGCTAAGGCATTTCAGAACTCAATCATATACTTTTTCAAAGTACAAAAAGCTAAAACATTAAAGTTCTACAACATTAGAAAAGCTATCCTGAACTAGAAATTGTTTAAAAATCCAAAAATATCCAGAAAAACTGTATTTCACATAATAATTTAGTATTATAAAAGAGTTAAAGTCCAAACTCCTTAAAAACAATTATAAGAAAATAGAATGATGTACATTAATGCACCTGCAGAAAATAAAAACATATGAGGAAAGTACAAAACCATTCTAGATACATTAAATCTATGACTTCATAATGATACCATTGAAAAAATTCCCAACTAAGCACTTTTAAATTGAAAAAAGAATTATTATTTTAAGAATTCATAAATAAAGAGAATTTATACTGTCTTTTGCAGACATACTGTATGACCAAATATTTCCAATACTTGTAGCCAAACATTGGAAAGAGAAAAAAATTAGAAGTATTCGATACAATTGAAAAAAAATAACAAATTTAAAAGTATCATCATTTTCAAGGTCATGATGAATGCATGAATCGAGGCACTAGGTAAACATTTAAACAAATATTACAAGTGAGACAACCAGATATGATATATCTGCTGATGAAGGAACACAATTTTGTCTAGAGTTTTTCCAATGAAATTAGATGCAAGTGACTTTACATCTGGATCTATCTTCTCATTTGCAAGAAATATATTGGAAAGAATAACATACAAATATTAAACTCTAGATACCAGAAAACCTTACAACTGTAATAGCCTGTGTTTTTCAATCTAATAGGTAAAGAAAAGAACAGAGAAGGGTTTAAAGACTAAAAGAGACTCAATAAAAAAATAACAAAGTGGACTACATTGAAGGAAAATATCTATGAATGCATTTTCATGTCATGAAACTGTGAAAAAGTAAGAAATTGTTACTATATATGTCAGAAGATGAATAATTTGGAGGCTTGAGTAGCAAAGTCACATGTAAGATTTTTTAGGATCTGCAATATGAAAACAACTCCAGTACCTACACATCATTATTAATAAGTTCCTTTTTCCAGGTCCAAGAGAAAGAATCCCAGCATACTACAAATAACTGATGTCTATTGTAGCTTTTATAATTTTTGCCGAGTTGGAGAGTGAGCTTGTTGTGATAAATGATCTGCCAGTGAGTTATAGCACCAGCCTTACGGGAAACTTGGCACTGTGGTAGTTCAGTAATAAGGCTGTGGAACCAGACTTCTAACTGTAGGATTTTGGAAGTTTTTACCTATGAAAGGGAGCTACTTTCTTCTTGGTTGGTCAGGAAGGTTTAAAATAAATACAATACATAATATTGGTGTTACACTTTTTAAATGTGACATTCATAGACCCTTTGCTGTGTTGTTCAGAAGTTAACATGTTAGGGTTTTCTATTTCATGTTTGCAATACATGATGTTTAACATCCTTGTGTGGACGTGGTACATGTACATAACGCATCTTAATTGCCTTTTTGGTAGACCTACTGCCTTACTAAGCATCTTTGTGAAAGACTCAAAGACATGATATTAGAGTGATACATGAATACTCAGATTTATAACAAGACAATTTGTTAGAGCTAAATCCTGGAAGCAGCAGACAAGATGTTCATCAAGAGATGAATGGATAAATAAAATGTAGTATTTGCACACAATGGAGTACTACTCTGTCATTGAGATAAATGAGTCATTTATGGGAAAATGAATGAGACCATAATGAGCATGTGGCACCATTTCATTTCACTGTCATTTCATCAGGGTATCAATATCTTATCTAAGTAAAATCCAGAAAGTAAGATATATATCTTATAAGCTAAAATTTGAAAAATGACATGTAAAATTTCAATTTACATTTAAATACTCACTGGTTGAACTAAATTAGCAAAACATATTGTGTCTTCCAACAGAAGGGCATTTTTTCATATTAGTGAATTCTTATAACTCCATCAATTTTATTGCTAATTTTTTGTTCAGTATCCTTACTTCTAGGAACCTCTCTCGTTCTTTTTTCCCCTTTGTTCTACCACTATTCATATGACACTTAATTGAAAACTCTTTTTAGGGAAAGCAAAATTTCATGCTGATTTCTATAATTAGCTAGGTCAAAAAAGAAGGCAGTATTTTGGAAATGCATGAAATGTTATTATGAAAGCCATGATAAGAAAAACCGAGTCATTTCGGCGGCCCAAAGGAGAGAGACCCTGGCGTCTGGGGCCCCGCACCATGTGGTGGATTCGGGGTGCCAGGAGAACAAGGAACTCCTCCTCTCTCTGGGGGCGGCTGTGCGCCTACTGGCAGGAGGCTAACACTCAAACATCTCATGTTGTCCTGTCCTCTGTCCCGTGTTCCCCCCACCCCCCTGAGCAAGTGGGAGCCAGTGAACTACACATCTTGTGAAAAGATTGACTGTTATTTGGTATGAGCTCCCCGTATGCAAAGATATGGACAACCATTTGGAAGAAAACAAGAGACAATATGACAGATAGTGAAGATCTCTGGTTATCTAGCTTTGAAATTTATGCTTTCTTATGTCCCATTCTGTTCTGTTTTGTTGTGTTTAATTTTACCCCCTTTAAAATAAAATTTTAAAAAAAGAAAAACTGAGTCAAGCTTATTAAACTGATCACCTTGTATATAAAATTGAACTTTGTCCTGCTGCTTTTTAGATTGAAATCTATTATCTCTTTTTGTCTTAAATGTATAAAAGTATAATGACACACTTACCTATAGCTTAATTTAGTGTTTTATTCTGTTCAAATAGCAGCTCCAAAGCAGATTACTTATTTATACCTACTGTTCTTTGAATTTAAAAATTTAAAGTTGATAATATATTCTATTTTTCTATCTTTGGAAAAGTATTAGTTATTTCCTAGAAGTGGTAGAAAAAGTAAATACCAACTGTACTTTCTTTTTCAATTTTCTCATTGAATTTTATGTTATAATTTCTGTGTGGTGATTTAAAAATTGCATCTGTAAAAATTTTTTCAATGGCAGATACTTGGTAATACAGAAAAGCTAAAACATTTTTCTCAATTATAAGTATTTATTACAATATATCTGGATGAAAGAAATGAGAGTAATGCAAATTCACTCTGCCTTGTTACCCCACAATCTGAGATGGGAATTCACAGATTGATTGGATGTGGTGTCACGTACCTGGAATCCCACCACCATCAACAGTGAGGGGGTAGGATTACAAGTTCCAGCCAAGCTTAGGCAAATTTAGTGAGTGACTTAATGAGATTCTGTCTCAAAATAAAACATAAAAAGGGTCTGGAACTACAATTGAGTACAAAGACCCTGGGCTCAACTCTTAGTACCAATCAGACAACCAATAGTGAAAATGTAATTATTAAGCAAGCCCACGTGTCTGTATCATATAAGCAGTAAGAGATGAATGGATATTCCGTGGTATATTTGTCTAAATCTGAAAAATGTTTTTATAATTAATAACAGATATGAAGAACACAATATAATCACTGATCTTTATAGAATCTGTACCTTCTAATATAAAACACTTATGTTTAAACTATAAGAAAAATACAATGAAATTGTGACAAGTTACCCATAGGCATTGATTATGAATCTTTGAACTAGTGGTTTTAATCATGACTTCAAATAATTTTATTTAAATTACATCTTTCCTACAGAAGATTTGTTCAAACATACAGCAAATCTTTCACTGAAATCTTCCAGGTTTTAAATCAATCAGTAATAGGAATTTCTAAGAGAAGTAACTACGTAATTCACATTTCCAAGTTGCAACACATTATTGTAAAGAAACTGCTGAAAGTTCAGAATAAGTTCAGAGTGAACCTACATGAGTTCAGTCAAAGTCTGCTAAACTTTAGGGGAAAATCTGAATATAGGATGTATATGAAAACAAAGAAAGACCATTCCCAGTTTCACCAGAAATAATTATACAGAGAGGTAACCTGATTTTTTGACTCAGGATTAGGCTTTGAACATTAAAATGTGGTAAATTTGGATTGATGGAATTTTTAAAAATCTCATCATTTCCAAATACTAGAGTTGGAATCTAAAATTTCTGGAAAAAATATTTTATATATGTGCATACATGTAAATGTATACGTATTTGTTTGCAAATAATTACATAATGTTTGTACATAGGCACATAAAATTTGATGGTTAGAAGAATAGTTTTACAGATGTGTAATATTTAATATAACAATGAAAAAACTGATCAAATCAATATTTCTCAATATTCAAGTTGTATGACATTAAACTACCAGAAGAGAGGAAATGGTTTTGTTTTTCCCAATTACATTCTGAATTTCAAAACAGTATTTGTGATTTACCTGTTTACTCAAACTTTCATTCAGCACATGTATTTGAAGAATGTACATTTTCTAAGCATGCTTTAGAGTTTTTGAAATATATTATGCATATTTACTACAATGCTACAAACAAACTGAACTAAAAATATCATATCTCCTACATGTTAAAATTATACTTAAATTAAAGTTACTGTAAAGTGCACCTATGAGGTCTCTGTGTACATATAAAATAGACCATGTTTTCTACTTACATTTGTAGTAAATGGTCAAAAATTTCCTGGGTTTGTTCAAATTGCCAGGTTCGAGAAAAGCTATATCTTCCTGAGAAAGGCACTTTGTGCAGTCATGGCTTTATTTTGTTTTTCCTTTTTGAGGCAGAGTCTCAGGATCTAGTTTGGGATAGCTGCCAACACTCAACCTCAACCTCGCCAGTGCTGAGACTAGAGGTGGCATGTGCCACCACGTCCAACAGTAAGTCCTCACACATATACCAAGAAAGAAAAAGAATTAATTTTGCTGTTTATTGCTATATAGTTTATGTGCTTGTTTCTCTACTTTTTCTTTTTTTGGAGAATAACATTCTTTGTAACCAATATGACAAGTAAACCACTCCACCATAGTAAATCCCTTTATTATGACTAGCTTTATATTTTTGGCTCACTTAATTCTATTATTAGATTAGTTCATCATGTTGGAGCAGATCTAATTCCTTGTTAATTTACTTATCTTTTAAAACATTAAATCTCTCTATGATTAAAAATAAAAATAAAACTGTGTTATCTGACTTCCAATTTAGAACAGATAAACAATTCTTTTCATTGTCATGTGAAATAAAACATCACCAATCTCTCTGTCTGTATGCTGTGCTTTCCTACAAAAAGCATGGGAACCAATGCTAAATATTTATAGTCAATTAAAATTTAGTGCTTGAATATGCCACAATTTATTCTTTAAGCTTGATAGATTAACTTGAGAGATGTCAAAAGTGTCTGCCAAATTTAGGAAGGAAAACAAGATAAGATTTATCCGTACCAATAGATCTCTCAGAATGTCTGGTTTTTATCACTTGCATTGCCAAACTATTGTATATTCTGAAATGATCTCAGTGAATAGAGGAATGAAAAGATACATTCTATCTCTTTTTTGGAAACATGATTATATATGGGATTATCTGAGCTTTAATATTTTGACAGGACATGAATAATGACAGTGATAACTACAATCTCAGAAACCTGGATTACACACCCCAGGTGGATTATCATAGAAAGATGGAATTTTATTGATTCAAAGATCTTAGACACATACATGACTTCACTTTTCAATATTTTTCAGTTTCATTTCTAGCTCACTCTAATCAATTAAAATACATCCCCTATATAGGTAGTATTAAGTAAAAAATATTTTAACAGATTATTTCTTTAAGGTGAACAGTTGCTAGCTCTTAATTTGGGAGAACAGTTGCAGGGCCAGATGTACTCCATGAATTCTGAGGATATATATTCCAAATCCTTGCAAATGGATTCTGCTCCTAAGATACGATATGATCATGCTACAGTACATGACTTTATGGTAACAAAACTGTTCCGTCATTTCATGTAACTTCAAATTTCACACTAGCAGTAATTATTATAATTCATTAACAATAATAACAAACTTTTTGTTCTAGTATAAACATGATCTTGGGAGGATGCCAGAGGAGAGAGACTCCTCCTGTCACCTCTTGGTCACCACGGGAATGCAGGGGAGCTGCTCCAGAAGAGGGCAGCTCCTTCCCACATTTCTGTCAACACTGAGGCGAACTGCTTGGGAAAGCACAGTGATCGGTGGGGTCCAAACTAAGGTACACAGGATGGGCAGGTGGGACTAGCGGTGTGAAAAGTTAAAAGTAACAATAACAGCATAAGCCAGCAGGTGAGGGATGCCTCCATGGGACCAGCAACCAGCATGGAAAGAATCCAAGACTCAGTAACTGGTTCTTCTCTTTCAACTTTTTTCTCTTCTATTTTTCTTCATCTTCCTTTCATCTTTATTTCTCTCTCTTCTTTCTTTCTTTCTTTCTTTTTCTTTTTTTCTTCTTTCTTTCTTCTTTCTTTCTTTCTTTCTTTCTTTCTTTCTTTCTTTCTTTCTTTTGCACTTTTTCATTCTTTTTTAAATAGTTAGGGAGAACTCCAGTCACTGAAAATTAATGTATCCACCAAACCCAGAGTCCAAGTTCAGATAATCCCTTAAATATATCTTCATTCTTTTCTACAGCCTTCTCTAGTTTCCCATACCTTGTATAATCATCCTTTGTTCACCAACATTGGTTTTACTTCCTTGCCAATTATTTGTTTTGTACACTATCCTCCTAACTTTTCCTACTACACGGTAAAACTACTCTACCAAGTGGAAACACTTTGCATAAAAACTCCTAATTTATGAATGGTTCTGTAATATAACTGTAGACTGCTCCTATTGTCTAAAATAAAACAATAATAGTTACCACAGCTCATCAGCTTCTAAATTGTTCGTGATGGTATTGTTTTTCTTAATTTTATTACTTTAGTCAGAATGTCCTATATGTTGTGATCAGTTGTTCTCTCTTCTGTAAAAATTCTGGGACGCTCTGGTGTAATAGCTTCCCTGCAACCCTACATCAAAGGAACAAAGACTGAGTCAAACAGATACAAACATCCAACTCTTCACTAAATGGTAAGATAGAATCTTGTAATAGATACAACACAAGAATCTTCTACACACAGAAGGCATCCATGAAGACTGGACATTTCCTATAGTGGTCTTGATACTAGCAATACAGCTACTACAAGGATCATCATAGAAAACAAAATTAAAAAATGTTTGAAATAGAAAATGACAAGATGCAAAAACCAAATTCAATCTCAGACATCAAGCCTGCCCCAGAACAAGTCCAGGATAATAGGCATAGAATAAATTTGAAGACACATACCTGAAATTTCTGAAATGATAACAAACAAAGAAAAGAAAAAAAAATTCATGAGACAATATATGAAATGAGATCAGAAATAGTCTCTCAGGTAAAAAAACAGAAAAGTCAAAATTTTAAAGAAATGGCTCAGCAAATCAAGAGTAGAGATACATAAAATAGATGATGATAGGAATAGGATGAAAACAGTGAATGATATGTGCACCCATGTTTATAGCAGCACAATTTGTAATAGCCAGATCTTGGAAACAACCTAAGTGCCCATCAACTGAGGAATGGATTAACAAGTTGTGACATTTTTATACAATGGAGTACTACTCAGCTATAAAGAATGATCACATTGAGATATTTATAAATAAATGGACACAACTTGAGGCCATACTCATAAGCAAAATAAACCAAACTCAAATGTGTAAATACCATATAGTCTCCCTAGTATGAGAATTGGTAAGAGTATGTAAGATTTTATGGTAATCATGATTTCCCATTTCATTGCTTTGAAGCCTTTCAATGTTTTCATTCATTAGTTGGAATGGTTTTGTTCTGTTTTATTTGACTTTGTTATGTGTGGTGGTATGAAAAGCTGTTTTGAAGAAAACAAAACATTATGGCAGCCATTGCTGATTTAATATCGTCTTCCTTAGAAGTCCTACCATGCTTCTACTCTGCTATTACCATTGGCTCTATCATGTTGTGTCTTATTGGATTTTAATATATGTGATAGTATAAACAAATATTTTTATTGAAAATGAGATATTATAGTAGCCATCTATCATAGTTATTTGGTTCAGAATGTCCTGTAATTCTTTCATTGTCTTGAATTGTTTTATACTATTGTGTTATGTTTGGTATTATTATATTTGAAACTATGCTCAACTATAGCAGAGAAAGAGATATTTTGATAGCTACTCTTAATGTCTGGTTGTCTTATTATAAAGTGTTGTGTTGCTTATGTTGTTCTGTTCTGATCTGCTTTGTTCTGCCCTCTTTTGCTTTATTCTCTTTAAAATAAAAAAAAAAGAAAATGGTGAATGATCATTATAGGAAAGAAATAGAATATATAAAATGGGTTCAAACAGATACACAGAAAATTAAAAATTCCTTTCAAAGATGACAAAATCACTTGAACAAAATTGAAGATAAACTTTCAGAGTTTGAAGACAAGCATTGTGATTAGCAGTCATGAAATAAAGATCTCCTGTAAATACAAGATCAGGAAATAACAATTCAACAGTTTCAATATGATGCAAAGAAAAATAATAAGATAGTTGGTGTCAATGTAAAAGCAGTAGTCAACATAAATGACATAAAAAAACTATTTGCAGAAGTAATACCAGAGAATTTCTCAAACATGGGAAAAGAATCTGACTTACAGATAAGTGAGACATTTAAAATTCCCAGTAATCATAACCAAAATAAATCTATACCATGACTTATAATAATCAACATCCCAGAAATTCAACACAAGAACAGAATATTAAAAGCTGTGAGAGAAAAGAAACAGATCACCTACAATGAAATACTCATCAGAATTGTAACAGACTTGTCAACACAAACTCTCAAGTCTAGAAAAGCAATAAGCCAAACTCACAAGTGTAAATACCATATAGTCTCCCTAGTATGAGAGTTGATAAGAGTATATAAGATTTTATGGTAAGCATGAGTCCCCATTTCATAGCTTTGAAGCCTTTCAATGTTTTCAATCAACAGTTGGAATGGTTTTATTCTGTTTTGTTTGACTATATCATGCATGATGATATGAACAGCAGTTTTGAAGAAAACAAAACATTATGATAGCTATTGCTGATTTAATATCACCCTTTTTAGAAGTTCTACCATGCGTCTATTCTTCTACTACCATTGTTTCTATCTATCACATTATGTCTTATTGGGATTTGAATATGTATGATAGGTTAAACAAAATTTTTCTATTGAAAATGAGATATTATAGTACCTATTGATCATTTTCTGTGATTTAGTTCAGAATGCCCTGTAATTCTTTCACTCTTTGCATGGCTTTATACTATTTTGTTATGTTTGATATTATTGTATTTGAAACTATGCTCAACTATAGCAGAGTAAGAGATATTGTGACAGCTACTGTTGATGTCCAGTTGTCTTAATGTAAAGTACTGTGTTGCCTATGTTGTCCTGTTCTGATCTGCTCTGTACTGCCCTCTTTTGTTTTATTATCTTTAAAATAAAATTTTTTAAAAAAAGAAAAGCATGGAGTGAAGTATTTTAAATCAACATCCAACCCAGACTGATGACCTGAAAAACTTTCTTTCAAAATTAATAGAGAAATATGATACTTCCATGACAAAGAACAACTGAAGAAATTTATGACCAACAAACTAACACTCTAAAAATCACTGAACGATATTCAAGACAGAGACAAAAATGACCACAATTCCAAGTACAACAGAAGGAAACCACCAAGGAAGGTAAGCAATTAATCAGGGGGTGAAAATAGGAAACTAACAGTAGGAAAATAACATGACAAAGAAGTCAATACAAAACAGTTATAATCATCAATTTAATAGCTTCAATTCACAAATCAAAAGATATAGACTGGCAGAATGGATCAAGAAACAAAATCCAACAGCATACTATATACACATTTAATTCAAAAGAAATTCATAGACTAAAAAGAAATTCATAGACTAAAAATCAAAGAATGGAAAACAATACTCCATGCAATAGGAACCTAGAAAAAAGCAAGAATGGCTATTCTGTTTGCAGACAATGTGAACTTCAATCCAAGAGTGATCAGAAGAGATAATAAAATTAACTCATAGTTGTTTGGTGAACAATTCAAGAGAAAGAGATCACAATTTTAAATATGTATGCATCAAATAGGGGAACATGCAACTATATGAGACAAATATTAATAGACATGGAATGTCAAATAAGCAGTAACACAATTGTAACAATAAACTTTAATAACCTATTGTCTCAAAGAGATAGGCCAACTATCAGGACAAAAGTTAGCAAAGAAATAGCAGAATTGAACCAAACTTGTGAACAAATAGTCTTAGTAGACATGTACAGAGTGCTCTACCCGCCAACATCAGAAAACACATTCTTCTCAGCTGCACATAGAATTTCCTCTAAAATACACCATATGCTAGCCCATAGAACATGCTTAAGAAAATGCCAAGGAATCAAAATTATTCCATGCATATTATCTGACCATAATACAATGAAATTGGAAATTAATGGCAAAAGACATTGAAAAAATTCCATAAACATATGGAAATTGAATAACACATGATGAACAATGAATGGTTCACAGATAAACCTAAAGAAAAAAATGAAAAAATATCTACAATAAAATGAAAATGCAAATACAATTTATTGGAACCCATGGGACACAATGAAAGCAGTACTAAAGTGGAAAATTATACCAGTGAATTCTTACATCAAGAAAACAGAACAAGCACAAATAAACAATACTGCACCTCAAGCTTCTATAAAGAATAGAGTAAGTCAAACCCAAAGCACACACAAGAGAAGAAATCATAAACGTCAAAGAAAAGCTCAGGTTCTGATGAAATTACAGCTGAATTCTATAAGAAATTTTGAAAAATTTATAGAAGATTTAATCTCAATACTCCTAAAATAGTTTAATGAAATTGAAATGGAAGCAATGTCCCTAACTTATTCCTGGAGGCAAATACTAGTCTGATAACAAAACCAGAGAAAGATTCAACTGAAAAAGAGAACTATAGGTCAATTTCCCAATGAACATAGATGCAAAAAGCCTCAACAAAATACAAGCAAACATATTACAGCAAATCATAAAGATTACATACCATGACCAAGTGGGATTCATTGCAGAAATACAGAAATGGTTAAACATATGCAAATCAATAAAGACAATATACCATATCAAGAGAGTCAGCCATCTATGACAAACCTACAGTCAACATCATACTAAATGGACAAAATCAAAGCTTTCAATCCAAAATCAGGAATAAGACAAGAATGTCCACTATCACTACTCCTATTCAGTGTAGTTCTGGAAACATTATACAGAGAGAGAAATAAGGAGAGGAATAAGGAGAGGAGAGGAAGAAGTTAAATTATTATTATTCACAGATGCCCTGATATTTGATGTAGAAGACCCCAAAAACTCCACAAAGAGACATCTAAAATTAATAATTAAATTCAGTAGTATAACTGGATACAAAGTCAACATTCAACAGTAGGGCTGGAGATATAGCTCAGTAGCACAGCACTAGTCTGGAAAGCACGAGGTGCTGAGTTTGATTCCCAGTTTTTATAAAAATAGCATTTCTGTTACACAAACAACAAAGTCATTAGTAGATAAATTAGGGAAGCCACACCCTTCACAATAGTGTTAAAAGCAATGAAATTCTTTAGAATCATTCTAACAAAGGAAATAAAATGACATAGAAACATAAAATAACATAGAAAATTATAGCACTCTGAAAAGATATATAAGAAAATAGATATCCCTTGCTCATGGATAGGAAGAACCAACATTGTGAAAATGGCCTTACAGACTCCCACAGCTATTATACAGATTTAATGTAATACCAATCATAATACCTCATAGAATACCTCACATGTCCAGAGAAAATATTCCTAAAGTTCATTTAGAAACAGAAAAGACCTAGAATAGCAAAGGCAATCCTGGGAAATAAAGATAAGGCAGGAGGCATCATTATTCCTGACTTGAAATTGTAGTACAAAGCTAGTGTGATAAATTCAGTAGAGGCCTGAGGATCAATGGAACAGATTAGACGATGTAGACATTAACTACAGACACAATCACCTTACCTTTTGCAAAATAGCCAAACACATTCACAGGAAGAAAGATAGCCTCTTTAATACATGGTGCTGGAAAAACTAGCTTCCACATTCTGAAGACTACAACTACACCCATGCCTATCACCAGGAACTAAACCAAAGTCAAAATGGATCAAAGATCTGAATGTTAAAAAAGAAACCCTACATCTACTGGAAGAGAAAGTAGATAGAAATATTGAAGACACAAGGGTAGTAGAAACTTTGTGGATAAAGACAAACTTCATGGGAAGTACTTCAAAGAATCAATAACTGAGATCTAATCTTATTAAAAAGTTTTTGCACATCAAAGGAAATCACCAACAGAGGGTAAAGAGAACCCAGAGTGGACAAAATCTTACTGGGGAGAAATTTTAGTCCTCAGACAAAGGACTTCTCTCTAGAACATATAAAGAATTGAGAAAAGACAGGGTCCCCAAATGCAAAGACCCAATCGAAAAATGGGCATCTGAGAAAAATACACTTTTCAGAGGAAGAAGTAAAAATGGCAAATAAATATATGAGAAAATGTTCACCATCATTGGTCATTGGATAAATGCATATTGAAACAGTACTGAGATGCCAACTCACCCCAGAAATATTAGCTATTATCAAGAAATCAACCAATAATAAATACTGGTGGGTTTGTGGGGGAAAAGTTACTCATCTCCACTGTTGCTGAGAATGCAGACTGGTACAACCATTGTGGAAATCAGTGTGGAGATTCTTGATAATAGTAGGATTAGAAGTTCCATTTGACTCTGCTATTCCAATTCTGGGTATTTTCCAAGAATTAAAAACATCATACCACAGCGATATATGTGCACCTATGCTTATAGCAGCATAATTTTTAATAGCTACATCTTGGAAACACCCCAAATGCCTATCAACTGAGGAATGTATAATAACAGTTGTGGTATTGTTATATAATAAAGTACTCTTTTGCTATATAAAAAAGATAAACTTGAGGCTTTTACAGGTACATGGATGCAACTAGAGACCATACTCATAAGGGAAATGAATCAAACTCACATGTATAAACATAATATTTTCTCCCTAGTGTCAGAAACTGAGAAAATAAATAAGACTTAAAATCTACAATAGACACTGAAATGGAAAGAAACTACTCAACAGGAAAAAAACAAGTGGGACAGGTGAAAGTAGAAAAGAAGGAAGGGAAAACAAAGGTCAATTGTGCATGACCATATCTTGTAATCTGAGACATTAAATTAACCGTTGTTAATTTCCTATTATCTTTTTTTGAAATTTTGTATCATTTTTTTTCTCTTTAAAGTTAAAAAAAGTGATCTTAAAACATCAACTATTCATCAAAAATCCTGGGGTCCAACAGGATCTTCTGGTCCTGACCAACAACAATGTAATAAATTTACTCAGGTATTCATCTTCATATGTTATTAATTTGTTAAGTTTCTACTCCATCAATATCTCTATATTCTCCTTTTTTTTCCATGTTATCATTAAGCATGCATCTTGAAAGGAACAATGATACGGGCTGAAGAGACTTTTTATCCTGTATGAGTTCAGTTAAAGACCTACAGCCCATGATAGTGCCTCCCATGAGTCCAACAGGAGGCCGTAGCCCATGACAGTGACTCATGCAAGTCTGTTTCCTGGATCTGCACTGGGAAGGTCCTAAAGTCAGCAGTGGAAACTAGAAAGTCTATGCCAGTGGGACAAAGGATCTGTGCCAGTGGGATGAGAGATCTCTGCCAGCAGGCTGAGGGTTCCACACTGGAACCAGGAAGCAATGCTCAAGGTAAGGATTAGAGCTCCCTCCAAAAGTACCAAAGCCATCCTCAGTGATGATGAGTTCCTGATCTCCTCCCATGATGAGAACAGCTGAGTTCATTTCAGGAAGCCAGCGTGACAAGCTTCTCTTGGAGACTGAATAGCACATCATCTGACCATCCAGAGCCAAGAAACAATGCTCAAAGTAAGATCCAGAGCTCCCCTAAAGTGAACCACAGCCATTCTCAGCAACATCAAGGTCCCAAATTGCTCTGATGATGACAGCCAAGTTCATACTAGGGAAGAAACTTGACAACTTACTCCAGGAGAACTCACAGCAAAGGAGAACCAACAGCACCAAACAGCACTGCTTCTTCTCTAGTTCTTTATGTCGACAGCCACCATCCTGAGGTGGATTCCTCACTCAACACCACATTGGTTAAGTTCAACTGGTATTAAGTTGGCCACTAATTTTTAATTCACCACAGTTATGCAAATAGTCATTCCTTATACCAACACTAGAAAAATAGTTAAACTGGTTTGGAAAGTTAAAAATGTCAAAATGAAACCTTTTATTCTGTAGAATATGAACTATTTTTTGAAATGGATTAAGGAAAAGATAAAATAAATGACAATGAAATTTAGTAAACTGAGTTAAATGTGACTCTGACAAACAGACTCCTGCATAGAAAAGCTGTGTTTCATTGAGTTAAAGCATTTACCATGGTGTAGCTAATATTTCATTCTAGTCCAACTTTCAGATCATGGGTATCAGGTCTTTTTCTCGGCTCTTTCTTTCTTTCCTGTCTTTATTGTGAAAGATCACTTACTTGGCTTATCCTGTTCCTTTCCAATCACTTGTCTTCCCTTGATTTTCACCTTTCCTGGATTTGAGATACTTACTCCTTCTTTTTCCAAGAAACAGTATTGTCATACAGGTAAAGTGATCAACTCTCTTTCTTGAAGTTTCAGGCCCCACTTAAGTCAATCATATGAACTAGTGGGGAAAAGAGGTGCTACCAATTTCCACACTAACCTGAGCATCTTATATTCTGTCTAGCTAGGATCCTTGCCTACTCCATAGTAGTAAAAAACATTTCAATATTCAAGTACATAAACTAATAATAGATAAATTTATATGTATCACAAAGATGAAAATAAATATCCTAATATTTGTTTAATAAAGATATGTAAATTTTATCTAATTAATTTTAGAACAACTTCATTTTTACCAAATTCTGAAAGTAAAGCAATGCTATTAAGTTTTAGTTATCACTTTTATATAATATTCTTTCTCTGATAATCATAAATGCTTTTTATAAAGATCATTGCCTAGATATCTCAAATATGTGCAATTAGTTCCAGAGATAATGTTTATAATATCCTTTTCTTCTTTTTCATTAAATATTTTACATAAAACTACAATTGAAGGATATTTTCCTATTTTTTCTGTAAGACTGGGAAAAAGTCAAAGAAAGTTAAGTTTACACTGTTTCTTTGTGCAAATGGAAGGCTTAGGAGGTTAAAGTACACTAATCTTCCTCTCACGGAACAACAAGGAAAAATGCTGTCCTGAATATAGAACATTTCTTTGTCTCTAGATATATTTGCTTATGTGAAAAACAAAACTTGGCAATCTGGACATATTGGAGATTTTTTTCTTTGCCTTTAAGTTAAAAAGCATGTGATCAACATTTGTCATAAATTATAAACTTACTTTTTGTTCTTGGTTTCAATCCAGCAAATATTCTTGGTCTCAAACCCTTTATCTAGCATATTTAATTGATGATTTCCTGAAGATAAGATTGAAAGAAGATGATTTAATAACTATTCATGTCCTCATTTCAGTTTGTTTCCTTATTTTATATTTATTTTAAATATTTTTCTCTTTTCTTTATATGGTCTATGAGCTCATATGAAAAAGTCTTTATATTAAAAACTAGTATTTGTCTATTTTTATTTTCTGGTAAACTTCAATATTTTAAGAACATTTGTTTTCTTACTTTTTATTTTTAAAATTGACAAAATTAGTACCTGTTAAACAAATAACTATTAAATTGTTGTAAATTCTGAATATATGTTAAGAACTAGGCAGAAAGTGATGTTTAAAACTGGCTCTTCTATAAAGAATGCATGATCTAGCAAAATAAGTAAATAAATAAAAAAAAATAACTCCACCAAGAAACAGAATGGAGTGCAGGACAGAAAACACAAAAAGTTCAGAATCTCATAGGCCTAATTTAAAATCCAGATTCAGTCACTCAGTGCACATGAAATTGGGGTCAAGTTCCTTAATTACAATAGTATAGTCTTGAAAATAAATACGTGCAAGAAAAAGAGAATATGGGTCATCAGCAATAATTAGTTCTTTACCTATTATCTAGTACTCAACCATAGTCAGAAGACATTTCCTCCTGCAAGAAAAGAATTAGTTTAAAAATATGCTAAAGAGGCCTTAGAAGGGAAAATACCTACCATATGATGAGTATAAGAAAAAGAATTTATATAAATCTTCACTTTCAGCCGAAGTGGAAGTAAATCCTTCTTCCAAGGTTAGCCCTGCTACAATTAAAAAAAAAAAGACAACAGCAACAACAAAAAACCTCTGAACATGTGACAAACAAGTATAGAGAGAATCTAAACAGTGGAAAGAAGAACATGGGTGACCTGGAGGCCTTGAAATTTTCCATAGCACTGACCAAAGACCTAAGATTGACTACCTAAATGAAGAAAGTTTATTTTGGCTTAAGGCTTCAAAGGTTCCAGTCCATGGTCAACTGTCTTCTTTGCTTGTAGGCCTCCAGTGAAGCAGAAACATGTTGTGAAAAAACATAACCAAGGAAAACTGCTTAAGTCACGGTTGATAGAAAGAAAGAATATAATAGCCAGAGAGGCAGAAGAAGCCAGGAACAAGATAGTGTTTCTAAGGTCACACCTCTTGATGCACTCCCTTCAGCAAAGCCCCACTACAAGTCTATTCAACTAAGAACTCATCAGTAAATTAGTCCACCAATGAGGATGTTCCAACCGCTTCCCAAAGCTCTACCTTTTAACATTGCTGAATTGAGGACCATGTCTTTAACACAGTTAAAGTTTTAGGGAATATTTGAGATACAAATTATAACACTTGGACTTCTTTTTTTCTTCCTATATATTTTGGACAGGAATATATAGAAGATTCCAATACA